>OX122908.1:5143972-5206472 GCA_944738965.1 Nebria brevicollis
AGTTTTGGCACAGTTAAGAAAATTCTCTACTCTTTTGAGGATTAAAAAAAATATGGATAATATATTTATATAATAATTGAAAATTTTTAAAGTTTAAGTGTTTTATAAAGTAAAAAAAAAAAATTAAATTGTTTATTGATGTTTTAGGTAATTTTGTTCACAATTTATAATTCGATGTTAAAATGCCAGTTTTGGCACGGTGGTTGCCTTTAAGAGAACAGAGAACAGAAATATGTAAAAACATTAATATTCTAACCTTACTTGCTTACTGTCAGAGAGTCTCTGTTTACTATTTTATTTATAGCAGCGGCCGCTCAATAGAAAAGCGCTGTAAGCATAAAGTGTTTTTTTATTGGTGGCTCTTCCAAATTTCATACCAATTAAAGAACACGTGTTTTTAATATTAAAAAATAAAACAAAGTCAATATTCAACATTTGAAATGTTTCGATGAACTATTCATTTAGTTTATTTAACCAGGTACATATTAAAAAATACGTTTTTCTAGTAAATATGATTGTAATTGCTTAAGCTATGGTAACCGTAAACTAACTAGAAATGGCTGTGAAAAGTACAATTTTGATATCGCTAAACAATATTAGTTTTTTTTTTAATTAATAATTTTAAAATGGACGTTCTAAAGGGTTTTTCTTGTTTAAAACTATATATAAATATTTAAATCGTTGTTATACCTACGCATTTGCACAGTTTTAAACGTATAAAAGCAAGTTTTTGATACCTGTGCCATTACTAGCGATGTACCAAAACTGGTTGTTTTACCCTATCATATTTGGCAGTGACAAAATATTGTCTCAGTCAGATTAAGAGAGTAAGAGAGAACCACTGTCCCTTTATCCCGCTGACGTCTCACCCAAGTAGTTCGTAGACAGCCTACTAGCGATATCTACTAGCTAATAGATCGTCATTTTAAGTTGAAAACACGGTTAGCTCGTGAGAGATTAAATTGGTTCAACAATAAATAACGATTTAATTTAAGCCATATAAAAATATAACAAAATATGACAACGAAAATGGATTTACAAAAAGATACTGAATAAAGTTTAGTTACTTACAAACAAGATAATACTCGCTAATCGCAATCTGAACTGAGACCCCGATGTCAAGCGACATCGCGGTTTTATACCCAGTTTCGACCTAAATTCCAAATGGCCGATATTATAAACAAATCCCAACTTAGCAACATTCCGCTGACGGCGGAAAGAACAGTTTTATGCAATTGTTGCTAGTTATTACGTAGCTAGTTGCACTTGCTAAGCGCGAACTACCTAGCTCAGCAGAAACTGAACTAGGTCGGTGCACAACTAGCCCGATTTGTTACATACTAAGACGGGGAAATGGGACAATACAATTTATCCACAATTAAAAAAAATATAAAGAAAGATATGAAATATTTATTTATATATAAATTAGACATTTATATAAATATAATGCAAATTGCAATATTTAATGTATTATGAATATTATAAAGCGAATGTGCAGGCGTTGTTGCGAACCAACACGCAAAAAAATTTAATGAAAAATTTTGTGATGGTTTAATTTCAACTTCTGTTTCTCGACAATTAAAGTTTTCAAATTTGACTTGCTTTTACGTGTATTTTTGTGCGGCAAGAACCACGAGAAGGTGGAAGCTGATTTGTTTTATAATAAAAGAATCTTTCAAGCCAACTAAATTTGAAACATGTTTTTAAATAAAATATTTAACTCTTGCCGGGATGGGAAAGGAAACATTGGATACTTTTGGATAAAGGTATCATAGAGATATAGTCGGATAATTTATACTGCCGAAGTAGAATTAATATAAACATTATCGAATGAGTTGTCACTAAATCAAATAGGTTTATTCATCAATGTGGCACCCTAATGTTTAATGACAACTATCTAACTATTACCACAATAATAACATAATATATATATATATATATATATATATATATATATATATATATATATATATATATATATATATATATATATATATTAATTAAAAAAGGTAAATTTACTGAGAGCTTAAAGGCATTTAAAAAAATAAAATGTGTTCAACCGCAATTTTTAAATAAATAATACTATATTTTATATTTGATTTGAATTTTATTTGTTGGACATGATACTCAATTTCCTTTTTGCGGTACTTTTATTATTTCTTGCTTCTTCTGAAAGCCATTTAACTTCTTCATAAATTTTGGGGTTAATTAATAAATTAATAAGATATAATTTATGGTCATAGCATGTATCAGCTTCGTCCAGCTAGCCATGATACCTATTTCTTATAGTAAAAATAATTTTGTTTATTAACCTCCGTTTAAGAAAATTCAAATGTTCAATCTTTTCAAATTCTATAGAGAATTTTATAAACTTAAAAATGCTATACTTATTAATGATTTTAAAGGTTTTCGAGACTCCCTAGAGGAATTTTAGAGCTAATCGTTTTTTTTTCATCTATTAATAATTCATTTTTGTCTGTAAAGCCTGTATTACATTCAGCAACATTTTCGTGGATTAGTTCATGGACTAGTCCATGAACTAGTCCAGCAACACCAATTTCTTGTGTATTACACTGGGCAACATATTTTTACAACATAACTAGTTATATTACATTTTATACCAACTTAAATCAACAAAGGTTGGTCTTCTGTGGCAGTTATAGAAATCCTCCTTGTCGATAACTTCGTGTTTATTGATTAATATTCTGCTTGCTTACACATTGTTTCATTTTGAAAATATTAATCTTTAAAAATGAATCGTAGAAAAAAGCTTATTTACAGGAAGTTCAGAGAAGACGTAAAGCTGCTTTACTTATAACCGCTAGCGCATTGGTCCTACTAGATGCAAATAAAAGAAAAGAACGTCGATGGTGGGTAAAACCATGGCTTCAACGAAGAAGTGATAGGGGTAATCTTTACTTGGTCCATGAAGAATTGGCTGTAGATGACAAGAAGTCATATAAAAGTTATTTAAGGATGAGTGAACCAGTTTTCATTAAACTTTTAAATTTAATTGAAAATAAAATAAAGCGTAGTGGCAGTCGTTTAAGACAGTGTATTAGCGCAAGAGATATGCTATCTATTACTTTGCGATTTTTAGGTACTGGAGAATCTTATCGTAGTTTAATGTATATATTTCGTGTATCAGAATCTGCGATATCAACTTTTGTGCCACAAGTTTGTGTAGCAATCTACGAATCCTTGAAAGACGTTTATTTAAAGATAAATATGCATGTTACTAGTCTTTTCTTCATCATATGAGTATAAAATTTCAGATTCCAACGACCGCAGCAGAATGGTTAACAATTTCTAGTGATTTTGAAAATATTTGGAATTTACCCAACACGATAGCTGCGATGGATGGAAAACATATTGCTTTTCAGGCTCCAAGAAGTGCTGGATCCGTCTATTACAATTATAAAGGATCACACAGTATTGTTTTGCTAGCACTCGTAGATGCCGATTACAAATTTTTGTATATAGATGTAGGTACGAATGGTAGAATTTCTGATGGGGGAGTATTCAGAAAAAGCGGTTTAGCAGAAGCCATAGAAAAAAATTTATTAAACATACCAGCAGAAAAGCCACTTCCCGGTCGTACGATGCCAATTCCGCATGTTATTGTAGCAGATGCAGCCTTTCCTCTCAATTTAAATATAATGAAACCATTCCCATTTAGAAACCTCAGCCAAAAACAATCCATTTTTAATTATCGTTTAAGTAGAGCCAGGCGAGTAGTAGAAAATGCATTTGGTATTATGGAAAATCGTTTTCGAGTATTGTTGAATACTAAATGTATCACCTGATAAAGTTCAAGATATTACGCTGGCATGTTGTGCTTTACACAACTACTTAAAAATAGAAAATCCAACGGCATATATAAGAGGAGACCCGGAAATAGACATCAACAAAAAATATACATTTTCAAATGGTATGGTTCAGCAAGTAGGCAACAGGCCGAAAACGTTGGCTATTAAAATTCGTGAGGAATTCGTAGAATATGTAAATGGCGTTGGGAAAGTATCATGGCAATCTAATATTTGAATAATTAATTTATAAATAATAATAAATATATAAATGCCAAAATAAAAATTATTACTCGAAGACGTGCAACCCTTAAAATCATCTGGTAATACTCAAACCTTGACCCTCGGGCGGTCAACTTAGGTTTTTTCTTGAAACTAACCAGATGTTGAAAAATGTTAGTGACAGCGTTTTTTTATAATATTAGCGTTAAATAATACAATAAATAACAGTAACTTAAAACCATCGTTACTTGCCTCGACTGCATTAACCCATTTGATCCCACAACTTTATTTTTCCGAATCGTTTAGTAAAACATAATGGTCCGTAGCACGGACAAGCTACTAAGCCTGTATTAGCGTGCTATTTGTGTGATATTTTTCGCTAATACAGGCTTAGTAGCTTGTCCTTGTGGTACGGACCAATGTTTTTAGTTAGACATATAAAATGAATCAAAATGTTACAAAATGACTATTTTTAATAAAAATCACCTATATATCACTTCGTTACATTCTAGGAAGACAAAAATTACAAATGAAATATGTATGACATTAATAATATAAATTTTACAGTGCTTTAAATTGCTTGTACCTATACGAGTACAACGGGGCGAAATGGGTTAAGTAAACGCCTTTTTCCATAAATTCAAAACTTATTGTCAGTTCGTAGAACTAACAAGTTCTTTGATCAAATGCGACTAGAGGATAATTTTGGTCGTAATAAAGATTAAATTACACAGAATCGGGGAAGACACAAAGAATTCGGTATAATTATTTAAACCAAACGATTTGTTGCACTTCCTACAAAACCATCTTTTAATTAAAACGAAATATTGCCGTGACTTCTCCACATCAATTAAAGTTAGTTAATAAATAATTAAGGTCAATAATTGATATAAAATCTAAATTTCAATTAGATAAATTATTTTTGAAGAATAAATGAATATAAAATCGATAACTTTGATTTCGTTTAATAAATTTTGTGAATTTATTTGTTAAAGTAATACTTGAGTAACTTTTAGTTATTTAAATGTCTACAGTTTACGTAATACGTCGACGGCGCGTTACTATAGACTGCATTTGATTTAGGGAACAAAACAACAATAATCCGTTTAACTCAAGAAACAAACATAGCGAGTCAACGATGAACTGTCTAATTACAATCTTCTTGTGATTCGACTCTTTGGTTGCGTTCCAATCGTCCAAAATAGTTTGTTGTTAGCGGGATGGTAGAGTCCTCGTAGCAAGGCATCTGGAAAACCCGAGCACACCTCCTTCGAGCTGCGTTGATTTATTTCATCAACACGCTCCTGTTGGTACGACGAAGTTGACAGAATGGTAAGTCAGAAGAACTAGGTCTTATTCAAATACGTCTAGTCGCTACCACAGCTAAAGACAGAGGGAGCATGCATCTATCAACGTTTCGGTACTGAACCCGCAATTACAGGTTAAACTAATCTTTTAAACCATAGATACTTCAAGCGGCAAATATAAAATCGCAGAACGTTACTATATACATATTAAAACAACATGTATGAATATACCGCTTCAATAAAAAAAAAATTAAACAGAAGGATTAAGAATCTGCCTCTTCTTCCTGCGCGTCATAAATCAAATTTATGATTTTCGTCTTTAGCTACCTTATTTTATTTTTACTTTTGAGCAACCTCATCTCCGCCTCCGCACATTGAAAAAATGCGGAAATATCATCCATTATTGGAGATAAATTAATTGGCCTCGCTAGTTCATTTAAAGACTCGGTTGCGGATTTTAAAAATTCTTCCATTCCCGTTGCATTTTTTTTTTTCGTTTTGAAACTGGAGTTTCGCTTGAGTCTGTATTGGGTGGCTCTGATGTAGGTGGCTCTGATGTAGGTGGTTCTGGTGCAGGTTGCTCTGATGTAGATGGCTCAGTACAAATTATTAAAGACTACTACTCTCTGCTCAGTACTATACAGAGAGTAGGGCGAGTTAGAATAAACATAGCCACCAATGGAGAGAGTTTATGGCAGTAATCTTTAAATTTTCTAACTGACGCACTAACTACAAGATGTCGTGGTATCCGATAAAATAGTAAAAATTTGAAAGGATTAAATGTTAAATATATTTAATATATTTGCTTGCTATTTATCTAATCAAATTAAATTTCAGATGATTTTATACTGTATATTTAAAAAAAATTATTTATTTCTTTTTTAGTATGTATATCGGAATCCATTTTGCATTGCATAATAGATAAATGAACTGTCATTCGTTTTTTATTAACTTATATACCTATCTAACGTGTGTGTTTTTAATCGTTTTGAATTGGCATTGTGAGGTTGTTACTTTTGAGAAATCTCTTTTTTTGGCATGTAAGTATTAAATCACAAATAAATGGTAAAATTTTGAAATGAAGCCTGTAATAATTTGTTCGTAGTATGCCCTTCCAAAACGATACTGTTGTGTTCCTGTTCGCTTTGATAGAGAAGAACGGCTTGCAAGTTTTCCAAAAGTCAGAGCACTTGTCCGTATATAGTTTGAAAAATTCAACAATCCGCGGTTGCGCTCTATCCTACCTGCACATGTTTATGGAACCACTTATGTGGATGTAATTTGTCAGGAATGTATCACTTTATTGCTTGGAGATTTCTATATGAATGATATATTATAAATATGCAGAGTATTCATTTTTAAATAATTTCTATTTTATTTTGTATACAAGTGAAAAGTCATGGGTCATATGGTGCTCTTGGAGTAACTAATTGTTCTTATAACGTCAAGATTCAGTTCAAATATCTGTTTTCCAATTCACCTAGAACTATAATGAATGGTAGTTTTGCCGAATTAATATTAATTTAATTATTATAAAAAACTATTCATATTCGAGTGAAGGACCAAATAAAAGCCGAATATTATTAATATTTAATAATAAAAATATATTTCTTATATTATTAGTATATAAATATGTGTGTGTTATGTAAAATTTAATTTACTGAATTAGTAAACGACAGTTTAACTCTTTTGTATTTGCCGAATCCAGTAAAATCAGATAACATTAAGTTAATGTTATCTGATGCTGCAAGTTACATGATTAAAGCAGGACAGGCCTTACATATATTCTACCCTCATATGATACACCTTACCTGCATGGCCCATGCGTTAAATAGGCTAGCTGAATTAGTACAGTTAGAATATCCTATTATCAATAAATAATCAACAATGGCAAAAAAGCATTCCTAAAAGCGCCCTTGCGAGTGCAACGTTATAAAGAAATAGCTCCTGATCTACCTTTACCACTTGAGCCTATTATTACAAGATGGAGCACATGGATTGATGCTGCTGTATTCTATGCAAATGATTTTGAACAAATAAATAATTGTTTTCTTGAATTTGATGAGAAATCAGTAGCTCTTAAAGCTTGTAAAGAATGTGTTTCAGACAGGAATGTTTGGCAACAATTAGCCTTTATTACAGCTCATTTTTCCATCTTATCATCTGCAATTAAAGATTTGGAAAGTGCCCAGATGCCATTAAATGATGCATTGAAAATTATAGAAAAGGTAGCTGAAAATTTGAAACTAATTCCAGGCGCTATAGGTGAGAAAGTAGTGAGAAAATTTGAGAAGGTATTGCTTCCAAACCCGGGATACGAAAAAATGAAGAAGATTTGTGGGATTTTAAAGGGACAAACTGAGGAAGTTTATGATATGGACCCTTCAGCCATATCGTCGATGAAATACGCCCCGATTACTTCTTGTGATGTCGAGCGCTCATTTTCAATGTTCAAAAACGTCCTTACGGACAAACGACATAATTTTTCCATGGAAAACCTCAACCAATTATTAGTAATTTACTGTAATCTTATACGCAGTATAAGTAAGTATTGTAATCATGAAAAATTTCGAACTCGAGATTTTAACGGAAATATACGTTTTGACCTTCCCTGAATTGATTCCAACTATTTTTGGAATGACGTCCGTGTGTGTGTGTGTGTGTGTGTGTGTGTGTGTGTGTGTGTGTGTGTGTGTGTGTGTGTGTGTGTGTGTGTGTGTGTGTGTGCGTGTGTGTGTGTGTGTGTGTGTGGGTGGGTGTGGGTGTGGGTGTGGGTGTGTGTGTGTGTGTGTGTGTGTGTGTGTGTGTGTGTGTGTGTGTGTGTGTGTATGTGAGCGCTCTACATCTACATTTGATTAATAATATTTTGAAATGTTTCACCGAGTGCCAACAGCGTCTTCAATAGTTTTCACTATTTTCCCTTTTGGAATATTTCATTACACCTATCGAAATACAGCTATACATTTCATATAAAATAATATCCGCTAAAGTTTGCACGAAACTGGTACCTTTTTACTTTCTTATACGCAGTATAAGTAAGTATTGTAATCATGAAAAATTTCGATCTCGAGATTTTAACAGAAATATACGTTTTGACCTTCCCTCCTGAAGCGATTCTAACTATTTTCGGAATGACGTCAGTATGTGTGTGTGTGTGTGTGTGTGTGTGTGAGTGTGTGCGCGCGCGCGCGCGCGCGCGCGTGTGTGTGTGTGTCTGTGTCTGTGTGTGAGCGCTCTACAGCCCAAACGGCTAATGGGAAAATTATGAAATTTTAAACATAAGATTTGTATATGTCTGGCAAGAAAACCTTCTATTTTTGAAAACAATATTCCGACCCGAAGTGCATGTTTACTCTAGTCATTTTTTGCAGTTTCTGCAATTACTCAAAAACGGTTGCAGTTACAGAAAAATTGCTAGAGTAAAAATTATAAATATCAGCATTTTGTACAATTATTTGAAACTTTTTTTCTCAAACGGTTCCGGAAACAAGAAAATGGCTCTTGAAATTTCTTCATATTACATTAAATTTTACATAAATCGTATCATCTGCGCCTATCAATTGTTTATCAAAAACAAAACAAAACAGACTTAAATAATTTGAAGTTTGACATTTATTATTTATTCAAATAAATATGTTTAGTGTAAAAGCAATCTAAAGGTCAGAACAAATATTATAAATTAGAAAAATAATGAAACTACGATGTGGTTTAACCCATATGCGTATAAGAAAGTTCGGTGCATGACAATGCAGATGTTTTGAAAAAAATTCAAACAAAAGTTGTTATAAATATTAATATCTCCAGTTTTTATTCTAACTAATTTTGCTTTAAATGCAACCTGTTTTGTGTTACGACTAGAGGAAACATGCAATTAGGGTTTATTGCTGGGCATATAAAAATCTTAAGCTTGAAGATTCATTTCACACACACACACACACATGAAAAATTTCGATCTCGAGATTTTGACGGAAATAAACGATTTGACCTTCCCTGAATCGATCCCGAATATTTTTGGAATGACGTCCATCTGTGTGTATGTGTGTGTGAGCGCTCTACAGCCTAGACGGTTGAAGGTAAAATTATGAAACTTCAAACATAAGATTTGTATTTACCTGGGCAGAAAACCTCTTATTTTTTAAAAATATATTCTAACCGGAAGTGCCTGTTTACTCTAGTAATTTTTTGTGGTTTCTGCAATTACTCAAAAATGGTTACTGTTACAGAAAAAATGCAAGAACAAAAATTAAAGGTATTTATATTTAGCACAACTTTTGTTTGAATTTTTTTTCCAAAAAGAGTACTGGTTTCAAAATAAATTTCTGCTTATTATCGATATTTTTACATAAATCGTATCATCTGCGCCTGTCAATTGTTTCACAAAATGAACTTCAATAATTTGAAGTTTGACATTTAATATTTATTCTAAGAAATAAATTTAGTGTAAAAGTGTTCTAAAGGTTAGAACAAATATTATAAATTAGAAAAATAATGAAACTACGATGTGGTTTAACCCAAATGCGTATAAGAAAGTTCGGTGCATGACACTGCAGATGTTTGAAACAGTAATTTTATATAAAATTCAAATATTTATGAAAAAATAAGTGTATTTATTGAAAAAATGACAAATTTTTACAGTAAAAAAATAATACCAATAATATATAAGGTAAAATAATATTTAAAACAAATTTTGAGTTAACAACACTATTCGATTCCTTACTACTAATTTTATAAACTTATATAAAATTAAATAATAATAATGTATAATAAGAATGAAACTTACAAAATATTTGATTTATAACGAGAAAATGCAGATTTTACACTTGCCTCAAAAATCGGAAAATGTTACACCGACAACAACCATAGACGAATTCGTCAACAAACAAACTTTGAACTATCACAGCTGTGCCGAGACTCAAACGAGTATTAACGCACTTTAGCATGCGTTCTTACTTTATCCTTAAAGTTTTTTCAGAATGGGGTACAAAGCCGCTTTCACCTTCTCCTACCCGAGATACAGAGAAATTAAAAAATCGATATGACGATATCGTCTATGGTTGTCGATGCAGGGTTAATAATTTAATTTTAAATATAATACGAAACAACTTAGATTATATCACAAATGTTTATATATTTAATAATTAAAAAGACTATGTATGTTAATTTTTTATAAACTTAATCATACGATTATTCATAATTTTAAATATAATACGAAACAACTACATTATTTATTATTATTATACATATACTAGAAGAGCACAAAGAAAAAAAGGTTTTTTATTTAATTACGTTTAATCATTCCAGTTTTACATTAATTAATTCGTGCAGCGAACACACAAATGTTATGTCCATCTAACGCTGATTGGACTAAGTGAGCCAGCTCGGAAAAAATATCTTCTTGCGACGAACTAGGCGAAAATATACGATCACATGTGAAATCGAATTTATTTAAACATATTTTACACGAGAATGAAACATTTACATCAAGCAATAACAAACTTAGCGAAGAATCTTGTAAAATAAAAAAAGAACTATCCATTTGACTAAAATGGTGTACTCTTTTAAGTCAGTAGTCACAATATCTAGTCCACAAGTTTTATCAATTAATTGTATTTTGATCGAATTTGATCCAAGAAATTTACATTATAGAGCAACTTATGTCTTTCTTCCATGTAAAACAAAGAAACAATTTAAAAAAGTGTGAAATCAAATTAATAGCTCATGAAAACACAAAGTTACAATTAATTGATGAAACTTGTAGACTAGATATTGTGATCACTGACTTAAAAGAGTACACCATTTTAGTCAAACAAATGAAATCTCAAATTTTATAAACTTGAGGTTGATAAAAGCAAGTTGCATAGTGATATTCAAGATCAAAAAGGAAATATCCGCGTGTTTTGTAGAGTGCGGCCATATGTACATGAAGAAGGACAAGACTATAATGTAATTTTTTTTTGATCAAATTCGATAAAAATACAATTAATTGATTAAACTTGTA
Source organism: Nebria brevicollis (assembly GCA_944738965.1). Classification (NCBI taxonomy): domain Eukaryota; kingdom Metazoa; phylum Arthropoda; class Insecta; order Coleoptera; family Carabidae; genus Nebria; species Nebria brevicollis. Next base: position 5,155,306 of record OX122908.1, read on the forward strand.
GACAAATATTGTGACTACTGACTTAATCTGTTAAGTACGCCATTTTAGTCAAATGGATAGTTCTTTTTTATTGTAGAAAGTTCTTCGCTAAGCTTGTTATTGCTTGATGTTAATGTTTCATTCTCGTCTATAATTTCATAAAGATTGTCTTTTAATTTTCTACGAGTGTCTTTTATTGTTTCGTGCGATTGTTTCAATTGCGCGAATCATGCTTTGTAATCGTTGGGTGCTGGTTTCGCGGTGATTGAATTCGCTAGTGACTTTCTCAGACTCGGCTTTGTTACTTTTGCTCCAGGTTGTTTCGTCACTGTTGATGTCGATGCAGCTTTAAATACTTGTCTATACGAATTTTCAAGTTCAGATATTTTCAAAGCTAATAGTATAAAATAACTATAATAAATAAATAATCGTGCAAAAAGTTAAAACATATACAGTTAGAAACATTCAGTTTTATACGACGAATTATTATGTATAATTTCTTCAATTTAACTATTAAAAGAGAATATATCCTACATTTTTATCCTACTTATATCTGACTAAGGAATGTAAAGAATATTCAAGTTCCGTGGATCAGACTGTAGCTTTAGATTTAAATATGAATATTAAAGTTACATTTAAGCAAACAAATGATTAAAATTTATAGATAGTTAATAGAAATGAAAATAAATATTGTCACACAGGCGCTTCTTTTTTGTTTATGTGTTTGGTAATTAGCTCTCGCTTAATCTTTGTGCACCGTTTGCAAGTGTTATTATCCATTATTCACGATACAGTTAAAAAGACAATTTCAAAGCCAACACACCTATAGAAAATAATGTAAATCATTATAATCTTCCATATTATGGTATTCTCTACAACAGTGATTCTCAACCTTTTTTAACGATTTCAAAATTTGGCGGCACACAAAGAAAAAGATAAGTTTAAAAGTTGTTTACTTACCAATAATACACTGTGTAAGATAGTTTATGATAATAATTTTGAATGTAAAATAAAATAATATAATATGTACTACAAAAACAACAGTATTTTTATTGAGGGATTCATTAGAGTTAATAATAAGACTACTATTAATGAGAAATGTAAGCTTGATGTTTTTTGATAATTTCATTTATATTTGGTCATAAAAGTGACAATGCTACTCTGATATCGTCTGCTACATTTAACTCTCGCACTTTTCTTCGTTTTTTATATTGGTTAATACTGAAAATCCGAATTCACACAAATAAGATGTAGAAAATTGTAATAATTTGTTTAAAGCTCTTTTGTTTGTGGCTATCATGGGATAATCGCATCAAATGTTTATCTCAATTGAATGAATTGATTCTTCCGAATATTTTAAAATTAAATCTCGATTATTAGAATTAGTTCTCTCTCTTCATTTAAAGTTAATTCAAATACAGAAGTATTCGTTATCACAAATGGATTACGAACCCAATCAAATTTGTTTATATCTAAATTTGAGAAATAATGAATAATTCTCTCCTCTAATGTTGACAAATGGTCAATAACAATTTTATGAATAGTTTTATTAAAATCACACAAAAGTGCCGCGGCACGGGGGTTGAGAATCACTGCTCTACAAAGTAATGTAACTTCGTTTTGAATAAGCTTGTTAATTTCGCCATTATTCTATCTACATTATAGCTTTGAAATAGCGCAAAAATATCATTTTATTGTAGACTTATATGCATATCTAATTTTATTTTTATGAGCATAATTTCGGATTCAATCTATATTCAGATTCGTATAGGAAAAAACTCGAAAGGTAAATTTCAAATAAAAAGAAAAATATTCATTAGATTTGGTACAATTATAGCTTAGAAATGTTATTCCAGATTAAATGATTTTGACATGCTCAAATTGTAGATGATTCTCAAAATGTTTGTAAAAATACAATAACTTGGATTATATCGACATTTAACAAAGCTCTGGATCCGCCAATACCGTAGTAAATATATTGATAATTAATTGAAAAATTGGACGTAACCGTGATTGAAATTAAAAATAAATGTTAATAATCAACAAAATACATACTATTATTAATTCGCGAAAAGAATTGAAACTTTTATAAATTAGAGTTCGAATACTGTTGCATAGCAAGTGATATAAAATTTGAATCATCCACTTGTTTAAAAGTAACTACACAAATAGTAATCGGTTTATTTTGAAGCTTTACCAGTTTCTTAAACTGTAGAAAAAAAATAGAGATTAATACTACTGTTAAGTTCCTCAAGAACAAAAAATTAGCAAATGTACACGAAAGAGTACAACTTTCATGTTTTTATTTGTCTATTTTTTGAACTAAGGAAACATGAATTTCGCATTTAGTCTATGAAAAGCGAATTAAGAAGCTTGTACATACTTCCTTTTCAGACATTTGGGATTTATTGCTAATTATATTATGACAAGAAAATAATATAAAGTTTCTTACATACTGTCCGAAATTTTCATAGAAATATCTACACTGACAGGATTTTATTTAACTAGAAAATGCAAATTTTGAAGATTTATAGATAATATAATTATTCATTACACTCTATTTTTTCTTCCTTTTTATATGTATATATGCTACAAATTGAATGACCGCCATTGCGTATTCCAGAGCAAAATTAATAATGGAACCAAGTAGCTTCACCATCATATATATGTGTATGTATGTATGTACATAGGTACGGTATATTTGTTCATTGTGTGTTGAATAAATTTTCTGCACTTTAACGTTAACACTGGAAAATGCACCATTATATATTTTATTGCTATAACCACCACATTTCACTAAAATATACACACATATCAGCCGCCATTACCTCTAATAGGATGGTTTTAAGACTATAAATACAATAAAAATGGGAATAATAATTCACCGTAAATAAATAGCATGCTCAATAAATTTGCATCGATCGATTATAATTCATGAATTTTATTGTAACATCTGTAGTGCTAATTGATGCAATACTTTCTAAATGCATATTATCGTGATTCATTTAAGGTGTGACAATTTAAAATTAAGAATGTTATTAAGTTACCCTATAAAATATATTAAAACATCTGCAGTGTCATGCACCGAACTTTCTTATACGCATATGGGTTAAACCACATCGTAGTTAGCTTATTTTTCTAATTTATAATATTTGTTCTAACTTTTAGATCGCTTTTACAGTAAATATATTTCTTAGAATAAATGCACACCTCAGGCATATGCAAATCTTAAGTACGTATATTTCCGTTAAAATCTCGAGATCGAAATTTTTCATGATTACATACTTACTTATACTGCTTATAAGAGAGTAAAAATATCTGCAATGTCTTATACGCATTTTGGTTAGATCATATCATATATTTATTATTTTTCTAATTAATAATATTTTACTAACCCTTTTTCACTAAATATATTTCTTAAAATAAATATTAAATGTCAAACTCCAAATGGTTTATGTTTGTTTATTGACAGGCACAGTTTCAATTACCATTTTCTTGTTTCGGGTGCCCTTTTTTACTGCCTAGCACTGGATAAAATTTATGTACCAAAGTATTTATATACGTATAATAGTTTCAAAGGATTTTTCACAAAGTGATTTAAGCCTATTTAGTTATCCTCAAAAAAGCCAGTTTATGAGCAGAACAAATATCTAACGCTAACATTGCGAGTGATTTTCTTATATATTTTCAGCAAATAATAATTATTAAATACAATAAAATTTTCCGAATTCTGAATTAAATGGTATTCATATTCAACAACTCAAAATGATTTATGGTCCTAGTCAAATATTCACTACCTTATTTTAAAGTTTATTTTGTAATTGAAATAATTACTTTCTTATACGCAGTATAGTAAGAATTGTAATCATGAAAAATTTTCATCTCGAGATTTTAACGGAAATATAAGTTTCGACCTTCCCTGATACGATTCCGACTATTTTTGGAATGACGTCCGTCTCTGTGTGTGTGTGTGTGTGTGAGCGCTCTACAACCTAGACGGTTGAAGGTAAAATTATGAAACTTCAAACTTAAGGTTGGTATTTCCCTGAGCAGAAAACCTCTTATTTTTGAAAAGAATATTCAAACTGGAAGTGCGTGTTTACTTTAGTAATTTTTTGCGGTTTCTGCAATTACTCAAAAATGGTTGCACTTACAGAAAATTTTTAGGGATAAAAATTATAGATATTAGCATTTTGAACAACTTTTATTTGAAATTTATTTTCTAGGAAGGTACCGGAAATAAGAAAATGGCAATTGAAATATATTCTTTTTATAATTATTTTCATATAACTCGTATCAACTGTGCCTGTCAATAGTTTAATAGGAAAACAAAAAAACTTAAATAAATTGGTGTTTGACATTTAATATTTATTCTAAGAAATAATTAAGTGAAAAGAGGTTCCAAAGGTTAGTATAATATTATAAATTAGAAAAATAGTGCAAATATGATATGATCTAACCCAAAAGCGTATAAGAAAGTTCGGTGCATGACCCTGCAGATGTTTTTTTATATTAATAAATGTTCAAGAAAGATAAGAATAAAATGGATTTGCTTTGACAGCTAAATGTTTTTTTTTCCAACTAAAAGCATTTTTTGGGGGTAATGCACACATCGTATCTATCGATACAAGATTTGTCTCGACGTTATTATGTATCGATATTAGATCGAGACTATGTTTAAATTTCATCAACAATACTGAAATCAATTGCTACAAGATCGAGATTATACTGAGACTTATAATAGATGTTCAAAGCCATGTAGCAATAGAACACTCGAGACAAAATATGCTTGGATACACATAGACAACACATCTAAATGATAAAGAACTATTTATTTAAAATCAAGAAACAAATCACAACACTAATTTAAATTAAAACAATAATACAACTCAATTATTTATTGATTTCATTATAAAATGGCATTGCAGCATTTTTTTCATTTTTTGGCAAAAAATCGACCTTTAATTGTTTATTGCAAATGTAATTATTTATCAATATAACTTCGTGTATTTCGATAGATAATCTATCTAAGAAGCTACAATTGAAATTTCAAGTAAATCCGATAAAAATAGAGCGAGCTACGCTGCACGCCAATTTCAAAAAGACAGTTTCGAGAAAAACGCGTTTTTCTCGAAACGCGTAACTCGGAGAAGCACGTGGAACTGCTTGCTGCGTGTTTAACGTCATTACAACGGTAACTGGGGTGTCCTGTGGGTTTATTTTTGATTTACTAACGTCAACTATATATATTTCGAAGAAGTATAACTGATTTGTACCGGTAAAAACTACGAAGAGGTTTGTAATATACTGTAAATGCTGCGCGTAGCCGAGCGGTCTTTTCAAACGTTTCAGAGTGTCTCGGAAAATAAGCTATAAAAATTCTTATTCATAGCTTGTCTCCCAAAATAGTTTTTGAATATAATTTTTAAATAGTTTATGCATAATTTAGGCCAATAAAAATAAAAATTTACTGGGTAGTATAACCCTTTAAGTTCACAACAACACCCAGCACTTTATAATTAATTATTGATACTACAGACTTTGATACCCCAAAACGGCGATTAATTAAAATTTGCTTTTCACCATTATTATATGCATTTACAATGCGATTTTTTAGATCAATCGAAATATTAACGCCTCGAGGCATTTTAACGAGCTGTTTACTGTTGAACAATTCGCGTATAATGAAATTTATCAAGGTCAGCCTCAACAATCACATTCATGCTCACTCAAGCCTGGTCGAGTTACCAATGCAAATTGTAAAAATTTTGGGGAACATAAATGAAAATATATATACAATTTTTCTACATATCGTATCTCTAACTTCTGGCGAGTATTAAACACTTAAACATAATTACAATCGACATTTTAATTTTCTTTATTTGAAATTATATTAATAAGTAACATATCTAATAAATAATTGTCGAAAATTTTTAATAAATGTGGTTTCTTGTACTTAAATTGAAGAAAGTGTGAAAAAAGATACGTCGTATAAAACTGAATGTTTTTAACTGTAATCGAATTTTATTAAATTTAAATATATGTATTTTTAAAATATGTAAATACCTGCTGCAGTTTTGGCTTTTCTTGACGGTTATGGATCGTTCTTCACTAGATGTTGAGGCGGTTGCCTGTGGTAGTTTTGTAAAAGTCAATTTAGGTATTTGAGACATATTATATTGTTTAATATGTTTTATGCTCAACGATTACACAGAAATAAAAAATCTCAACACACGTGCAACCTACTACCATGCTATGGAAACTTGTTAAGGGCGTTGGATACCACTCTAAATTTCAATTAAAATCGCAACATCTACTTCTTGTTTTTTAATACTTACAGTGGTACAAATTAAATATAATTTACGGTACACGTTAACAATACTATTACGTATTGACCTGCATCGACGTTTTGTGGATAAATTATTTTGATTATAATTGAGAGGCGTATTATATTTTGTCAATTCCAACACCTATATTAATAAAACTCTAAAATATAATGAAAACTTAAACCTGTAGTGCAAACGAATGTTTTTTAAGGATTCCTTTAAAGAATTAACTTTTATAAATCGTTCTTCCGCTTTCTTAGAAAATAAGAATTTCTAAACTCCAATAACAATAGTAACACATATGCTTTACTTGACTGTTGTAGTGCTACACGGTTCATTTAGAAAGAGATGGATGGTGAATAGACTTGAGATATCGTAGACATTTAGGCTACTACTTATCATCAAAAACCTTATTGACATATTACATTTCATAATAGATAATAATGAGTGTTTTAATTTAGTTAGCAACATTTATTATTATAAAAGGGATATGACATGATAAATAAATAAATGCGAGTACAATAAAAATTAAAAAACTTATATTTAGGTTTCCAAAGTAGCTAATAAATTACGCCACTATTAATATTGTTCGATAAATTCAAAAAGCATCTCGCAGCGGCAAATTCCTATTATAACGAGGATCCAGAAGTTCTGGCAGTATGCCCTTCATATAAAATGTTTTTTATTTAAGTTCCATTTTATCTGTCCAAAATGAATTATTTTTTATTATAACTTCCACGAAAATATCTTTTGGTATCCAAATTATAAAATAGCATATTTCTCTCTTCGTGATATGTAGCTGTCCCTAAATTTGGTACATAAAATTATCGTTCTGTTTTAGACACAAATGTCCATCTTTCAATTCAAGAAATTTTATGTCTCAGCAATCGCACAGTTTTGCGCGATATACGGACATTTTATTTCAATAATTCCATCCGAGCGAACAAAACATTTTCGTCTATACATAAACCGCACTGCTCCACTTATATATATATATATATATATATATATATATATATATATATATATATATATATATATATATATATATATATATATATATATATATATATATATATATATATATATATATATATATATATATATATATATATATATATATATATATATATATATATATATATATATATATATATATATATATATATATATATATATATATATATATATATATATATATATATATATATATATATATATATATATATATATATATATATATATATATATATATATATATATATATATATATATATATATATATATATATATATATATATATATATATATATATATATATATATATATATATATATATATATATATATATATATATATATATATATATATATATAATATATATATATATATATATATATATATATATATATATATATATATATATATATATATATATATATATATATATATATATATATATATATATATATATATATATATATATATATATATATATATATATATATATATATATATATATATATATATATATATATATATATATATATATATATATATATATATATATATATATATATATATATATATATATATATATATATATATATATATATATATATATATATATATATATATATATATATATATATATATATATATATATATATATATATATATATATATATATATATATATATATATATATATATATATATATATATATATATATATATATATATATATATATATATATATATATATATATATATATATATATATATAGTCTGATACCCTTTTACCGTTCGGTGTAGGGTCTTTATTCATGCACGAACTTTGCCCACTGTTTTTTGTTTCTTGCACTGTTTTTCCCTTGTTTTTCAGTATCTTCTCCACGATCACATCCCAGTCTTCCCTTGGTCTACCTCTTTCCCTTTTCTCTTTTATTTTGGCTGTCCAGACTTTCTTGGCCGGTCTCTTGTCATCCATTCTCACCAGATGTCCCCACCAACTCAGTTGTCTCTTCTCAATAAATTCAAGTATAGGCTTCGTTCCCAGTTCTTCTCTTATGTCTTGGTTTCTTATTCTATCAAGCATGGTAACGCCTTGTACTCTTCGCAAGTACTTCATTTCTAAAGCTTGAATTTTACTTTTCAGTCTTTTCGAAATAATCCATGTTTCACATCCATAAATTAATACCGCTCGATAAACTGTATTAAAAGCTGAGATCTTTGCTTTCTTTGATACTTCTCTTTTATTTATAAAGCTATTATTTAACATATGGAATATTTTGGCTGTTTTATCTATTCTATGGTTTATATCTTCGTCTTGTATGCCCGTATTTGTTATTAGTACTCCTAAGTATTCAAATTTATTTACTTCTTCTATCATATTATTCTCAATTTGTATATTAATATTTTGCCCCTCCTTAGATATAACCATCACTTTTGTTTTTTTCACATTTATCTTCATCCCATATTCGTTTAGCGCATCGTTCCAAATGTTTAGATTGTGCTGCAAGTTTTTTTCACTACTGGCGAATATGGCTACATCATCCGCAAAAGCACATTCTCCAATTTCAACTCTTTGTAAGTTTCTATATCCAACAACCAATTTCTTTATTTCCGGTTTACATTTTTTGATTATTTCATCCATAAAGTCTGTGAAAAGAGATGGGCTCATTACTCCTCCTTGACGAAGTCCTCCTCTGGTTTCAAATATATCTGATTTTCTATTTTTGCTAATTACATAGTTTAGATTTTTGCTATATAAACTCTTGATTGCGTTTACTAATGTTATATTTACTTTTCTTGCTATGAGGCTATCCCATATCTTCTGTCTTTGTACTCTGCCAAAAGCTTTTTCTAGATCTATGAATGCTGTAAATGTTTTGTTTTTACTTAATATTGTCTTTTGTATTATTTGTTTAATTGTAAATATATAGTCTTGTACGCTTCTTCCCTTTCTAAATCCACTTTGCGCTTCTTCTAATGTTGGTTCTATTATTTTCTTCAGTCTTCTTTCTAATATTCGTTCATATACTTTTAGTGCTGTACTTAGTAATGAGATTCCGCGGTAATTATTACAATCTCGCGTATCTCCTTTCTTATGTAAAGGCATAATGATCGCTACTTCCCAATCTTTAGGAATTTTTCCTTGTTTCATTGCCTCATTATATATATTTAACAATAATATAGTTCCTTCTCTTCCCATAAATTTTAACATTTCTGAATATATCCTATCATGTCCTGGGGCTTTTCCGTTTTTCAACAACTTGATCGCTTCTGTTATTTCTTCCATCGTTATTTCTATTAATTCATCATCATTTCTTTCTTGTGCTGTTTGGCTGTCCATGATCCTATTTTCTTCTGTCACATTCAGGAGTTTTTGAAAGTATTCTTTCCATCGGTTCATTACTTCTTTTCTTTCTGTAAGAGGCATTCCTGTTTTATTTTTTATTACAATATTTTGTTTTATTTCTTCATTTCTTAACGTTTTGAGTACTTTATAAAATAACTTTTGGTTCTCTTTACTATTTCTTTCCATTTGTTCCCCGAATTGATTCCAGGATTGTTCCTTCTCTCTTTTTATCATTTCTTTTACGTTTTTGCGTTCGCTTTTGTACATACTATAGTTATCCTTTGTTTTATTATTCAAATATTGTACCCATGTTCTCTTTTTGCATTTAATTGCATTCTTAATTTCTTGATTTCACCATGCTGTTTGTTTTTTCCTCATTTTTGTTTTAGTAGTACCACAGACATTCTTCGCTGCTGTTAATATCATTGATTTAAATAGTTGCCATTTTTGCTCAATATCCATTTCATCATTTAATATCAGGGTTTCTGCTTGTGTTGATACTTCTGCTTCGTATTTTTTCGCTACTATTTCTTCCTTTAGTAAATATGTTTTAATTCTTTCATCCACTATGTCTTTCTCATTCTCACTTTGTATTTTCGGTTCTCCTTTTTTACCTTGTATTTTTATTTTGGCTTCAACTAAATAGTGATCACTGTATATTTCAGGGCTTCTTCTGGCTCTAACATCTTTTACAATTTTCCTATTTTTACTTTCTACTAGTATGTAGTCTATTAGGGATTTATCTTCCTTTTGTGGCCCTTGTCTAGTGTACATATGTATTTGTTTATGTTTATAAAATGTATTTGTCACAATAAGATCATTTAGTGAGCAGTAATCGATTAATCTTACTCCATTATTATTTATTTTATCTTCTCCGTAGTTGCCTATAACATCTATTGACTTTTCCAGTCTTTTCCCTACTCTTGCGTTAAAGTCTCCCAATACAAATATTTCACCTCTACCCTTTTCCGTTTCTATATTTAATTGTTCCCAAAATATATCTTTGTTCAATCTAGTTTCATCCTCATTTGGTCCATAAACTGCAATGATTGTTTTTGCACTTCCATTTATATCTTTCATTTCAATTCTTAGTATTCGTTCGGAGCATGCTTCCCATTTATTTATTTGTTTTATGTATTTTTTATGAAATAAACAAGCTACTCCTGCAGCTGCTCTCTTATCTTGGGGGACTCCACTATAGATTAATAAATGCCCCTCTTCAAGTACTATTTCACCTTTTCCTTTTTTCTTTTTTCTGTTATAGCTAGTATATCTAAATTTTCTTTATTGAATTCATAAACTAATTCCCATTCCTTTCCATTTATACTTCTTATGTTCCATGTTGCTAATTTATATATATCTTTATTTTTATTTTCATTTTTCCGCTTTCTTTGCTTTGTCACTACCATTAAATCTTCTTGTTCATTATTCACGTAGTTGTTTAGCCGTTTTTTGAAGCCTGCGTTTTCGTATCTACTTTTTCTAACTTGTTTGCATTCCATTGTTCGTTGTCTATTATTAATTGTTGGTATTTGACTTTCACTATTTTGTTCCTCCTTCTCTCTTGTGTTGCTATTTCTCTTATTGTTTTTTGAATCTCTCTCTCGTGTTTCGTCATATCCGAGTCAAGGTATACTTTATTACGCAGGCTATTTTTGAGTTTTATTTTGTTTTTAAGAATTTCCAATTTTTTCTCGAAGCTTTCAATTTCTATTATACACATATTTTCTCGAATTTTGGTCGCTCTTTTTATTTTTGTGCTCACCTGCAGCTGTAATTGAATATCATACATATATTCAAATTTTGTGCTAGCTATTAGTAGAGTAGTCAGCGGTTCTCGCGACAGACCCTGTCAGCCTTTGTTCTCTGAGATTTGATTGATGGCCTGGACCCTAATAAATCAGGGTATCATGGCTCGTGAGCTGCTTATCAAGGCGCGAGTTAATATTCTGATGTACGGAGGAAGTATTCCTGAAATTGAAGAATTTCAGCGGTATTTTCAGGAATACAATATTGTTGTGTACGAGTATCGTGGTTACGGTTCATTATTATACGAAGGAGCTCATGGAAAAAACCCTCCGCGACTTAATCTTCTCCAAAGCGACAATCATTTTTCTGCGATTAAAAGTTTGACAGCAGCATTTTCGTCAAACTATTTTTGCGAGCCATGTCATAAACCCTACCATCAACGAGGACGTCATCGTTGCAGCAACATCTGTCCGCATTGTTTCTATTCTCCGGCATACATGGGACCATATATTCTGTGTAACAAATGCAATAGACGTTTTATGGGTCAGCTGTGCTATAATAAACACACTACATTGCTTTGTGCCCGTATGAATGCGTGCAGAAAATGTCTGAAAGTCTACAAGAAGAGCAGAATTCATGTGTGTGGTGAAACTTTTTGCTCGCTGTGTCAGTGCTACAAAGCTGCGAATCATAAATGCTTTATCAAAATAGATAAAGAACCAGCGAAGAAACAAAATGATTTGTTCATTTATTATGATTTTGAGACGCGTCAAGAGAAAGTTGTCGGGAAGGACAAGGAACAGGAAGTGAACTTGTGCGTCGTTCAACAGGTATGCCCTACCTGCAGAGATGTTGATGATTTGACCGTTTTATGTAGTATGTGCGGGCTGCGACAACATGTTTTCAAAGACAGCGCTTTATCGCATTTTGTTCAATATGCACTGTTGCCGCGTACTTACTTTTCATCCGTAATATGTATTGCACACAATACGAAAAGTTTCGATGCTCAGTTTATATTGAAATATTTAACAGAAATAATGAATATGAAACCTAAATTAATACTAAATGACTCAAAAATTTTATTAATGGAAATAAACTATAAAATTCGATTCATAGACTCAATAAACTATCTGCCCATGTCGTTAGCATCGTTAAGCAAAGCCATGGATTTACCGCATTCTGTTAAAAAAGGGTATTTTCCACATTTATTTAATAAACCGGCAAACCAGTTCTATTCCGGACCTATTCCGGCGGTTACGTATTACGGTGTCGATAGTATGAAAGCTGATGCTCGTACTTGTTTTCTAGAGTGGCACGCAACGTGGAGCGCTATTGCCTTTATTACTTGCACCTATTATTACAGGAGTGCTAAGCAGTTTATTTAAAAATAACAAATTTATTCGTTTATATGGAGCACGCGAAAAAAATGGTTCTTATATCCTCGGATACATTGCAGCGACTTCGACAAACTTCTTTTAATAATAATAATAATGACACTGATATAACTACAGAACTTGACAGAGATATGAAGAAAGTTATGGCTTCTGAAAAATTATCTGATCATGAGAAATGGTCTTTGTATCGGGAGACTTTGCAAAGATATTTACACTTTAAGAATCAATTACGTGAACCTATTACCATTCCAATTACTGAATTAAAAATTGAAGACCAACAACAACCGCCGCAGCAGCAGCAGCAGCAGCTTCAAGAACCGTATAATACTAAAGATATTTTAAGTATGTTACCGAAAAAATATCATAATAATGCGGCGCGATTACTTCAAAGAGTGAAAGTTCTCGGAACCGGTATAACATGGGATGATAAAGGGATAGTTCAAATAAACGGTACTGTTGTCCCAGATTCAAATATTACAGATTTGATAGGTGATATCATGCGGTCTAGAAAAAATATTAATCCGACCGGGTGGTCCACCTTTGCAAATGCATTAAAGAAAATTAACGTTCCCGGAGAATTAATCGGTAATCCGAATAGAAGGAGGTTTATGTACAGAACATCCGAATTAAGGGGTGATGCCTACCTGCGAGGCTGAAAAAATGCGGAATTTCGGGTTTTTTTTTCTCGAAAACGAAACAAGATAGGAAACTGCAATTATACAAGTTTATTGGATGTACATTGGTATTTAATTACGAATTTTTTCCAACTCTTTGTACCACCTGGGGGCCCGTGGCGCAGCTCCCTGCAGAAGACCTTTTTCAAAAGGCGTTTGGCGGTGACCGCGCTTGCATGTGTAAAAATCATCTGAAATCAAAATTTTCAATGGCGCTGCATTAGGAATGAGTAAAAGCGGTCTTTGATCGTTGGGTTTTGAAAAAAAAAATTTTTTGAGAAAATGACGGCCTCCTGATTGAAAAAGTCATTTTTTCGAGGCAAAAAAGTGTCTTTGATCGGCTGCAAAAATTCGAAAATAAATAATAGGCAAAATCCGAACGATCAAAGACTAGAAAAAAAGGTTTCTGATAGGAGACGCAAAGGCTCGTTCAAATTAAATGAATACACGTTGAGTTATCGCGGTCACCGACTTTGAAAAAGTGGTTTCGAGATATCGCCTCTTTTCTATTTGGGCAGCAGTACGCACGCTTTGTTCCGCGCACAGCTGGCGCGCGCTACTTGCTCCGGCAGGGGTGTCGACTACCTTTACATAATCTCGCATAACTTCCACAATTTGTTTCCAATCGACATGAAACTTTGGGAAAATATTCTTCAATGTGTACACTTTCGAATTCCGCAATAAACAAAAAATCGATATTTTGAACCATTGCAGGTAGGCATCACCCCTTAAGACGTATAAAATCAGAGTGAAAGAAATCAGAGCTCAGTTCTGATACGGCAGATGAATCGTATGGTGGTAATATATCGTGGAAAAAACTAACGTTCACTTAACGATGAATAGACGCTTAGCTAGTATCTACTATGATCTGTCAAATGCAGCGGGTTTTTCGGGTGTCACTAATCTCATAAGTGCGGTCAAGAGAAAATACAGTTCCGAGAAAGTTAAAACTGGTTATACGTTACACAAACCTTTACGACAACGTTTTCCAAGAAATAAATATAAAGTTTCAAATATACACGATCTATACCAAGCAGATCTGAATGATTTAAGAAGTCTTAGTAAACATAATGACGGAATGAACCATATTTTAGCCGTAATTGATGTTTTTAGTCGTTATGCCTGGACGGTAGCAATACCTGATAAAAAACCAGCCACTATAATCAAAGCATTTAAGAAAATATTTAACGAAAGCAATCGCAAACCGCAATACATATAGACAGATAAAGGTTCTAAATTTATATCGAAATCGGTTAGAAATTTCTTTCGTCAAAACGGTGTACGATATTATGTCACACAAAATCCTGATGTGAAAGCATGCCTTGTTGAACGGTTGAATAGAACTTTAAAGACAAGAATGTATCGTTATTTCACGCACAATAATACGTACCGTTATGTTGACGTATTAGCTAGTCTTACTACGGCCTACAATAGCACAAAGCATTCGGCAATAAAAATGGCGCCAAAAGACGTGAATGATGAGAATGTATTACAAGTATGGAGAATTCAGTATGGAAATGATATAAAAAATAAAAATATAAAACTAAAATTCATACCCGGTCAATTTGTTCGAATTTGCAAAACGAAAGAAAAGTTTGAGAAGGGTTATCAGAGTAATTGGTCAGAGGAAATTTTTAAAATTACCCACGCAATGAAACGAGTGCCTCCCGTTTATAGAATAGTAGATTTAAATAATGAAGTCATCGAGGGTACATTTTATGAAACGGAATTGCAAAGGGTTACGATTAAACCGAAAAGAACCTCGTTTAAAATAGGTAAAATAGTAGAAACTCGGGGCATAGGTGTCAAAAGGCAAGTGTTGGTTAAATGGAAAGGATATAGTGATAAATTTAACTCTTGGATATTAGCTTCAGAATTATAGAAAATATGAAGGATTTCTATTTAACGCTACTAAGTAATGGTTCTATGAACTATTTCCCCGAAAACAAAACATCAAATTTTTACACTTTATTACAAAGAAATATCAAGCTTAGTAGGGATGAGTGGGAGGTTGCTGTATCAGAAGTGCAATATCCATCGACTTTCTCTACCGTTAGCGAAGGTTCGAATCACGTGTTTGTTTCAAAACTTAAAAAAGAAAATAAAAAAAATAAAAATTCACCGCCGGGCACTGTTAATGATTTTGAAAATAAAAAGAAAAAACTCTACCACCGGGCACTGTAATTGCAAAGGTATATGAAGAAATTATAGAGAGAGTTACAATACCCGTTGGAAATTATGTATCGGTTTTTGATATCTTGAAGAAGTTGAATGAGAGTGATTTTCTTCGGAGAAATGAAATACAGTTCTCGCTTAATTTGAAATTGAAAAGAATTCAAGCCTCATACACCGTCGACAAATTTCATTCTATTAAACTGTCGCCAAGATTAATGCAGCAGTTGGGATATGAGCCGTCCGATGATATTACTAGTGAATCAATTGCAAAAAACCCGTACAATATTTTAGCGGGAATACCATCGCAACGCTTCATTTACTGTGATTTGATTGAACCGCAGTTTGTGGGCGATGTCGTGGCTCCGTTAATAAGAATCGTAAGCGTTGATATTCAAAATTATGTATATGGAGGAAATAAATCGGTTATTTATACCCAGCCACACTATGTTCCTCTCTTGAGAACAGAGTTTGATCGCATTGAAATTGATATAAGGACAGACATGGGTAGTGCTGCATCATTTGAAACGGGTACACTGTGTGTGATACTTCACTTTCGACGACGTAAATAACATTTAAAAAAAAATGAGTGGCTGTCCATATCAAAATTATTATAATCGACAAGCAGGTTCTGGTATAAAAACAGTTGTATACCGAGGGGCTGCTTTCCAGAGAGGCCACGGGCTTGGAAGTTTCTTCAGTGGTTTATTCAGACGAATTATGCCGTTGATAAAAAAAGGGGTGGGAGCTGTTGGACGGGAAGCAGTTAGTACTGGAATAAATTTCCTCGGAGATCTCAATGAAAATCGTCCGGTCAAAGAAGCGTTCCAGAATCGTTTAACCGAGGCAAAGAGTAACTTGAAACGCAAAGCTGTAGAAAAAGTGGATACACTTTTTTCCGGCGCAGGACGTATAAAGAAGCGAATGAAAAAAAAACGTCTTCATACGCGACCATCACTCAGTCGTGTTAAGACTAAATATAAAACTCGCGATATTTTTAATTAAAAATGGCTTTTTTACATACCCAGTCTTGTGAATGTGTCAAGTCGGAATTCAAATAAAGTTCAAATAAATGAAGCAACGTGCGGCGTATGAATATAAACCCTAGCGTATTACTAGTCCATAATAAAACGCTCGAGATGACGACGGCTAAGTATCCGATTACGCGTGCTTATTGCAAGGCTATTACTATCCCGTCCGGAGTCTAGGGTAAATCTCTCGATAACATATTTCTTGGTCAGTTACCAAAGAGATGTGTTTTCGGTTTTGTGTCTAATTCCGCATTCAACGGCGAATACAAATCAAACCCTTTCAATTTTCAACATTACAATACAAACTTTCTGTCGATATGTGTAAATGGACAGCAGATTCCTTCTAAATCGTTACAACCGAATTTTAAAGACAGAAAAACATACATACAAATGTATAACACTGTTTTCTCCGGCACTGGCATTCACTTCTCTAACAAAGGCAATGCGATAACCAGAGAGGGCTATCCCGATGGGTTCTGTCTAGCCGCATTCGATTTAACACCGGACCTCTCTGCTAACACAATGTCCCATTGGAACTCGTTACGTTTTGAAGTTTGTTTTGAAACGGCGTTAACGCAAACCATAAATTGTATTATTTACGCAGAATTTGACAATATTATAGAAATAGATAAAAATTGGAAATGTTATTGTAAACTATGGTGCTTAAAGTGTATTATTATTATTATTTTTTTTTATATATATATATATATATATATATATATATATATATATATATATAGACAATACGATTTTCTTCTTAGTTGCTCTTCTACCTTTAAGCAGAATGAGTGTGATTATAGATTTTCAAGGTGTTCATGGTGTTGATAAAGAATTTGTTATTAAAGAATTAGCACTTATATCGCTGAACAATGAGTTTTTCCATCACTTTTTGTTTAAACCTCCGTACAGTGAACATACATTAAATCAAAAAGCAGTTTCTTCTAATAACTGGTTAAAACATAATCATCACGGGCTAAAGTGGAATCATGGTTTTGTTGATTATTCACATCTTCACACCCTTTTAGAGGAAATAATAACGTGCGACACTAAAGACGTGTTCGTAAAAGGTCTAGAGAAGAAAAAAATTCTTGAAAAATTGCTAAAGTGCGAAAATGTGTGTGATTTATCAGAACTCAAGTGTCCGCCACTCAGAGATTTAAAGAAATCTTGTCAATTTCAAAATTGTATTATACCAGTTTCACATAGACACAAGATATGTGCTGTGGAAAACGTATTGCATCTCAGAAACTGGTACAATATCAATTGCAGAGATGAATGCGGGATATATCGAGAAATTTCTCAGGAATCACTTCCGTCATATCGCACACTATGGAGTCTTTGCTGCCAATAGACTGCCTCATAAAGTGAACTACCCATGTGCAATCATCGTTAATACCGATCCAGACACCCTACCTGGATCGCACTGGGTCGCTATTTTTATCGACCGCGGAGGAAGAGGCGTGTATTTTGACAGTTATGGAAGACCGCCTTGAAATGTGCATCATTTGAATTTCATAAGGAGAAACACACAAATCTGGACATATAATTCAATTTTATTACAAGACTTGTATTCCACTGTATGCGGCCAATACTGTTTATTATTTCTATTATTTAAAATAAAAGGACATACACTTAAGGAATTCGTAAAATTGTTTAAATTTTGCAATAATAATAAGTTGAAAAATGATAGGTATGCTAAGGGATTATTCGAATGCTATTTTTCTGTAAACTGTTATAAAAATTTGTGAACTGATCAAAAATGTACGCGTCAAAATATGCTTAATAAAATTTTTATTATTATATACACCTTAAAATTAATTCTAAATCTTATAAAATATTTAGTATTTACATCTTAAAATTAATTCTAAATCTAAACAACTAACCTATTCTCACTATTTATAAAATCCTTCACAAACCTTATATCTAGACTTAATTTAAAACTATACAATCTATACATGTCCCAAAAATCCTTTAAAAATCTTTGCACACCCCCTAAATCACATAACTTTTCACACACGTTACACTGTCTACCAGTTCTCACTTCGTACAGCGCGCAGTACTGCACGAAGCGAAGATACCCGTTGAAAAACGCGTCTTCGTCAATCACTAAATTGTCCTCCGCCACCGCCGCACGACACAACACTTGTTCACACATTTTAACATCCTCCTCGTCAAGGAGGCTGTGGTGCCCGTCCCTACTTAGCTCAACGCCGGTGCGGTCCATGAGTGTCATGCTGATGCCACATGTCTCGTGGAAGAATACAGTCGCTTCCCCGAGACCCTGCCTCAGGCAATCTCCCATGTACCGCATCGTCTCAGCTAGTATACGGCAGTCCTTGAAACAGTTAATTTGCTGTCCCCGTGCAATCCTCACCTCACATTTCATATCATTGTACATTAACTGTAATCGAATTTTATTAAATTTAAATACATTTATTTTTAAAATATGTAAATACCTGCTGCAGTTTTGGCTTTTCTTGACGGTTATGGATCGTTCTTCAATGGATTGACTTTAACTTAACTCTAGATGTTGAGGTGGTTGCCTGTGGTAGTTTTGTAAAAGGCAATTTAGGAATTTGAGACACATAATATATTGTTTAATATGTTTTATGCTCAACGATTACACAAAAATAAAAAATCTCAACACACGTGTAACTTACTACCATGCTAAGGAATCTTGTTAAAAATTGCCGAAACTGTTTGATCGTGTTTCAAATTCCCACGTAAGAGCGCTGTATGTATCGCTATCTATATATACAATAAACAACTTACAATTTGATGGAACTACGCATGGCGCGTGCATATAGTTCGTTTTTGTACCAAGAGTTGGTGTTACGAGTGCCACCATGAATTTTTAAATATACTTATAGTCAAAGCCATAAACTTTGCAGTAACTAATACAATCTTGAAAAAGCTGACGTGTCTGTCACTGAACTTTCTTATACGCATTTTAATTAGTTCGTTAGAATTAAAAAAATATTGTAAAATTTAAAGTGTTTTATAAATTCTAATGATCTATCCAAAATGAGTGTACGAAATTATATTAACGTATACGAAAGTATATTAACACACTTCTGCTCAGATATCTTATATTATTTTTAAGGAAATTTGAAATTTTGATAAACATAACAAAAATATCGTCCGCTAAATATATCCGCAACTGTATACAAATGAAACAATCAGCAACAATACACGAACCATTCAATATAAGATCAGATTTCTTATCGACATAAAACGGAAACTGATATTTCAGTTAGTCGTGGCATAGCGTATGACATCATTATAGTAGCCACTTTTAGTGCGGAGGTAGCACTGCAATATTAAGCGCTGCTTTACGTTATACGATAGACATGACGTGACGAGCAGATCAACTACTAGCGGAGGTCAAGTATATAGACCTAACCTCCGCTACTAGACGTGAGAAGTATTGAATGTAATATTGAAAATAAACCAATTTTTGTTGTAACCGGTACCTTTTCTGAAAATACTTTTCAAATAAAAGTTATGCGTAATATTAATATCTTTTATTTTCATTCTTACTAATTTTGCTGTGAGTACTACCGTTTTTGAGTTAAAGCAGAATATTGAAAAAACACTCTATTTTTAGTAACCAGTACCTTATTTGAAAAATATTTTCAAATAAAAGTTATGCGAAATATCAATATCTTTTATTCTTATTCTTAAAATTTTGCTGTAAAAACTACCGTTTTTGAGTTATAGCAGAAAATGCAAAAAATGAATAGAGTAAACATGCACTTCCTGATAGAATATGCTTTTCAAAATAGGAGGTTTTATTGCCAGGCACATACAAATCTTAAGTTTGAAGATTCATAACTGTATATTTTACAGTTTTGGCTGTAGAGCGCACATACACACAGTCAGACTCACACACACACACACACACACACGCACACGCACACACACACAGACACACAGACACCCAGACACACACACACACACACACACACACACACACACACACACACACACACACACAAAGACACACACACACACACACACACACACACACACACACACACACACACACTTTATTATTATTACAATACTTAATAATACTTTGTGTAAGAAAGTAAAAACGAAACAAATAAATAACTATTTATTTAACATGATATTAAAATGTAATCTTAAATCATCTTCAACATAAAAGCCAAAGCAAATATAATTTAAATCAAGACATACATTTATTTAATTCTTTTGTTGTTGACTTGTGAACTATATTTAGTGATGGTCAATTTGCTAATAGGCTCCAAATAAAAAATGCTATAGTCATTTATCTCAAAAAATATTCATTCTGAATTGAGTACGATTTTGATGAAATAAAAAATGATTACAATTATCGCTCTTCTTCATTCTGAATTGAGTACGATTCTGATGAAATAAAAAATGATTACAATTATCGCTGTACTTTATCTAAGAGTGTTTTTTATCTGAATTTATTATTTTAATTAGTTTGTAAGTATATATATAATAAAAATATACGAATTATTACAACTATGTTGCTCGCAAGAATATGTTCTGATTGTAACTTTAAGGAAATTAAACTAATAGTGATCATTTATTTATTTATTATAGGTAGATCGTTTTATGTAGTTCGATAATATTTTTTAATATATCGGAGTATTCCCAAGAACGGTAAGTTTATATGTAGGTATATTCCATTCTGGTGCGTATTGCCTACCACCAAACTGATCTTTAGCGTATTGCCTCCCACCAAACTGTTATGTGGAGTGGGGTTCCTACCCTGGGAAAATATCTATTTTCTCGGCTAGGAAGACACTGTTGTTAGAGAGCTCATAGGCACAAGATCAATGGACTATGAGTAATTAAACCATGTATCAAGTGTAAAATAAACTAATCCAACAAATTCGAGTGTCAATTTAACAAATCAAAAAACACCCATCACAACATTGGTCCTTCGAACCGGATCCGTACAAACAGTGTACTCAGTGATTCCAATAAACGAACATCAAATCATTCGACAAGACAGAAGACCGAAGGAGAGGCCGTGTGAACCATAGACCACATTCCAACGTCATCACCAGCAGCTATCATTCTTCAGGTCAATAGGTAGTAGAATTTCTCATTCCTGTTTTACCTGTCTATCGGACAATATTCATTTAACCACATATAAACAGTATACATTTCCGTGCGATCTTAAATTGAGTTAATAATATGGCCGAAGTAGCTGAGCTTAAATCAAAAAGAAGGGTGCTGAAAAGTCGCTTAACCAAGCTTTGTAACTTTTTATCAAGTTTTAACGATGGAGATAACATAAATCAATTAAAATCACGTCAAGTTATCGTAGAAAGGATTTACTGTGAATTTTGTGATATTCAAAATAAATTAGATTTAGTTGACGAGACTGATGAACAAGCAGATTATCGAGACGCGTTCGACAATCAATATTATGATTTTATTAGCGGGACTACCACTATATTGGATGACCGTGCAGCGCGTTCCGCAATAATACAAACCACAGATTCTACCGACTCTAGACATCGACAAAATAATTCTAGACTGCCGGTATTAAAATTACCCGAATTTAGCGGTTCATTTACAGAATGGCGGGCCTTCTATGATTCGTTTAAAACAATAATTCACGATAACGATGCCTTATCAGATACGCAGAAGTTTCATTATCTTAAATCGTGTTTAAAAAATGAAGCTTTACGTGCAATTGAGAATCTCTGCATCACCAGCGAAAATTATAGTGTTGCATTTGAAATTCTTGCTAGGCGTTATAAGAACCAACGGTTAATTGTCCAAGAGCATGTGCGCAACATATTTAAATCTCCGGCTATTTCAAGGGGTAATCATGTAAATTTAAGACACTTACTAAATGATGTGATAAATAACATAGAAGCGTTGAAGGTGTTAAAACTACCTGTAGAGCATTGGGATGCATTGATAGTACCGATCATAACAGACAAATTAGACTACAACACAAACCGAGAATGGCAGTCTAAGCTTGATTCGGAAATTCCATCCTTAACTCAATTAATAGAATTCTTAGAATCACGTTGCCAATTTCTCGAATCTTTAAATTTTGAATCTGCAATTACAAATAATATGTCGATGCACAAGATCAACAAATCTAGAACTAATATAAGCGCGCACTTAGCTACTAAAAAACCAGCCTGTTTTCTGTGTAAAGGAGAGAATCACTTTATTTATACATGCCCAGACTTCTTAAAACTTAACATTCCAGACAGAATCAATCAAGCATCATATTTAAAGTTATGTAAGAATTGTCTGCGTAATAATCATGAAATTATTAATTGCAAGTCAATTAGAAAATGTCGCGAATGTAACTTAAGGCATAATACTTTACTGCATAAAGGCTCACAAGTGTTAGAATCGAGGGGAACTATTATTGATAATAATCACATATTTCCCAGTACAAGCACTGCCCACAGTTTAAATGTAAAAAATAACCATGTTCACGTTTTGCTAGCTACGGCGATTGTACAAATTAAAGATAGCAAGGGAATATTTCAAGATTGTAGAGCCCTGCTAGACGTTGGATCACAATCAAACTTCATATCACAGTCTCTTTGTGACAAATTGAACCTCAAACTAAAACATACTGAGTACGTAGTATCGGGTATCAATCAAACCACGAATCGTATTTCTTTCGCTGTAAATATAAATTTAAAATCAAAATACAATGATTATAATACAACATTTGATTGCTTAGTTGTGCCGAAAGTAACAAATAATTTGCCTCAACAAACAATACCGTTAAATACGTTTAAGTTTCCCAGCGGCATACAATTAGCTGATCCGCATTTTTACATTTCAACACCAATAGATCTTTTAATAAGCGCCGAAGTATTCTGGGAACTTCTTTGTGTAGGGCAATTACAAACTTTCCCCAACCAACCATATTTTCAAAAGACGCATCTCGGATGGGTTGCAGGCGGTGCCATAAAATATAATGTCCCGAAGAAAAATAGTTACTGCAATTTAGGTATAAGTAACCCCGACCCTATTAGTGAACAACTTACAAAATTCTGGGTACTTGAAAACTACGAACAACCCATTTCAAGGACGCTTAGCAAGGCCGAGCAGGCCTGTGAAATATATTTCGTTAACAGTCATAAAAGGGACACTGACGGACGCTTTATTGTAAAATTACCAACGAAGACGGGTACAATAAACCTAGGGAACTCTAAGGAAATAGCATTGAAACGGTTTATGAATTTAGAAAGGCGACTTGCCAGCAACCCACATTTAAAACGTAAATATAGTGAGTTCATAAACGAATATTTGTCACTTAATCATATGGAATCAGTTCCAAGCACGGAGATTCACAAGGACGGCTATTACCTTCCCCATCACGCGGTTTTTAAGGAATCTAGCTTGACGACATCCCTTAGGGTAGTTTTTGACGCTTCCGCGAAAACAACTAATGGGTTAAGTCTTAATGATAATTTGTTAGCTGGACCCACTATTCAGCAAGGATTATTTAGTATACTAGCACGTTTTCGAACACATAAATTCGCGTTTACTGCTGACATAAGTAAAATGTTTCGTCAAATAAATGTAGATTCACACGACGCGAATTATCAAAGAATTATTTGGAGAAACAATGATAGCGAACCGTTAAATATTTATCGTCTAACCACCGTAACTTACGGAACTACCTGTGCTCCATTTCTAGCGGTTCGGTGCTTGCACCAGTTGGCACACGATGAGAAATATAATTATAAACGAGCAAGTGAGGTCATTTTAGAGGATTTTTACGTTGATGACGTACTGACTGGATGCGAATCACTAGAAGAAGCTATTCAATTACGCGATAATCTTTCATGTATCCTAAAAACCGGCGGTTTTGAACTATGTAAAGTAGCTTCGAATCACAAGAGTATATTGCCCACTTCAACACAAAAAACAGCCCATTTAACTTTAATTAATTTAGATAAAAATGGCGAAACTAAATCACTAGGTATGTTATGGAACTGTCAAAATGACGTATTTAAATATAAAATAAAACACGAGGCCATATCAAACAAAATTACGAAGCGTACAATACTTTCAATCATTGCGCAAATTTTCGACCCGTTAGGATTAATCGGCCCACTAATTATAAATAGTAAATTAATGATACAGAAACTATGGTCTTTGAAATGTAATTGGGATGAATCAGTGCCAGTGCATATTCACACAGAGTTTTTACACTTTATAAATCAGTTACCTAATTTAAATCAAGTACAAATTTCCCGCAGAGTTATATTATCCTCGGCGAGTCAGCTAGAATTACATGGTTTCTCAGACGCCTCAGAAAAGGCATACGGGGCTGCAATCTATTTGCGGTCAATAAATACAAGAGGTGAGGTATTTACCTGCTTATTATGCGCTAAATCAAGAGTAGCTCCATTAAAAACTGTTTCAGTAGCGCGACTAGAACTATGCGGCGCGTTGTTATTAGCCACATTAACTAATAACGTATTACCATATTTAAAACTTAACGTTAATAAAAAATATTTTTGGACTGACTCAACAATAGTCATTGCGTGGTTACAATCGGAATCCAAAAGGTGGAAAACTTTCGTAGCTAACCGGGTAGCTGAAATTCAATCGATTACTAACATCAGCGACTGGCGTCATGTAAAGAGCGAAGAAAATCCAGCTGATCTACTTTCCCGCGGAGTAACAGCTCAGAAATTAATAGATTCAGATTTATGGTGGCATGGACCTACCTTCCTGAAAGATATAACTTTTAATTCAAACTCTAATATTCAAACAAACATTCAAAACTATAAAGAAGGGGAAATGGAGGAGCGAAAATTTACAGCTGCACTAATTACTACCCTAGATATAAACATCTTTAAAAAATATTCATCCTTTTCAAAATTGCAACGAACAATCGCATGGATTTTTAGATTTTTTGACAATTGTAAGGATAAACAAAAACGCAACGGACCATTAACAACCATCGAGCTTAATGATGCAATTAAGAGAATATTCAAGTTAGTTCAAGGTCAAGAGTTTAGTAAAGAATTACATGACTTGAAAACTCATAAACATATTCAGAAAAATAGTAAGTTAGTTGGACTAAATCCATTTTGTGATGAACATGATTTGATCAGGGTAGGAGGTAGATTAAAAAATACGACAAGGCTTAATTTTGATAAAAAATTTCCCATTGTTCTACCAAAAAATCACCATTTAACAAGTTTAATAATAAATCAGTTTCACATGGCAAATCTTCATGCAGGACCACAAGCGACATTAGCGGCAATTAGACAATTATATTGGCCTATTTCCGGTCGTAGTATTGTCCGACAAATCTTGCATAAATGCGTTATTTGTTATAGGATAAAACCAATACGTTCAGTGCAAAGAATGGGTAATTTGCCAACTGAAAGAATTGAACCAATACGTCCCTTTTTAAAATCAGGTTTGGATTATTGTGGACCAATTTTAATTAAAGAAGGTCGCGGGCGTGGTAAACGATCAGTTAAGGCATATATTGCATTGTTCATTTGTTTCGCAACTAAGGCTATTCACATAGAATTGGTAGGAGATTTGACAACTGAGTCATTTCTCAATGCTCTGAGGAGATTTATGTCACGTAGAGGCCGTGTCTCACACATATTTTCAGATAATGCAACAAATTTTATAGGAGCAAAGCGAGTGTTAAGCGAATTGTCAACTTTCATCAATGGAAATGAATTTAATAATAAAATAATAGTCCCATTAGTACAAGATAACATACGGTGGACCTTTATTCCACCAAGATCTCCTAATTTTGGCGGTATTTGGGAGGCTAATATAAAATCGGTTAAATACCATTTAAAAAGGGTTATAGGCGACACTTTGTTGACTTATGAGGAAATGTATACTGTCTTAACGCGTATTGAAGCTTGTCTCAATTCCCGTCCATTAACTCCTCTGTCTAGTGACCCAAATGATCTAACTTCCCTTACCCCTGGACACTTCCTCATTGGAGAAATTCTCACTGCTCCGATAGAACCTGATCTACAAGAGATCAAATTAAATCGACTAAATCGATGGCAACTAATCGAAAGAATACGCCAACACTTTTGGCGCAGATGGTCACGTGAATATCTGTCACAACTGCAGGGCAGGACCAAGTGGCAACAAGAGACAGCACAGGTACTCAAGCCGGGAACTATGGTTCTTATGATGGAGGACAACCTACCTCCGCTACATTGGCCGCTTGGTCGCATCGAGGAGATCTACCCCGGAAACGACGGTTTAATTCGAGTGGTAACAGTCAGAACCAACAAGGGCACCTTTAAGAGAGGTGTAAGCAAGGTGTGTGTACTCCCAATAGATAATTAGACACTTAGACATTCTACTCCAATAAAGTGCAAGTGCTAAGTGAAGAAGTGACAATTTGTGTTAATTATAGTTCACTGGACCCTACTACAGGACATTTATTATAATGAATCTACATGATTGTTTCATTTACACGAATATACTAAACATATGTGTACCATGTACTGGATTGTATATAATGTAAATAGGTTTATTTTTTAATGTATTACCTTCATATCTGTATTGAATCTTATTATGTACTTAACTGTCCTTTCTATTAATATCTATTGCATAACTATGTTCCGTATGTTGAAGCCTATAGGCTTTCAAGGGGGGCGGCATGGTGCGTATTGCCTACCACCAAACTGATCTTTAGCGTATTGCCTCCCACCAAACTGTTATGTGGAGTGGGGTT
The DNA here is from genome assembly GCA_944738965.1 of Nebria brevicollis. Classification (NCBI taxonomy): domain Eukaryota; kingdom Metazoa; phylum Arthropoda; class Insecta; order Coleoptera; family Carabidae; genus Nebria; species Nebria brevicollis. The sequence goes on from OX122908.1 coordinate 5,182,714, forward strand.
CCTACCCTGGGAAAATATCTATTTTCTCGGCTAGGAAGACACTGTTGTTAGAGAGCTCATAGGCACAAGATCAATGGACTATGAGTAATTAAACCATGTATCAAGTGTAAAATAAACTAATCCAACAAATTCGAGTGTCAATTTAACAAATCAAAAAACACCCAACACAACACATTCTATTCGATAGATTTACCGACATATATATTAAAACAATTGTACATACATATATATTTGGGAATATATAATAATAGTATAAGTTGCCCTCCGTTAAAAAGTAATTTTTTACTTTTATAACAAAATTAAGAGAGAGAAATTTTATTTGATTTTTGTTGTTTATTTATATCAATTAAAAGTTGAGATTAACAATGAAAAGTTGGAAGCTAGTGGAATAAGTATGAATAAGTTGATAAAGAGAGTTTTACCACCCCATTTATGAATGTATGGTTTTACTTCAGATAAAATGACAATCACATGCAATCCTAGAGATACTAAGCAATCAACGTTCATGCAGGTGAGTCAATGCAGTATTAATCAGGTGTATACATTTATAATATTTATTCAGATACTCCTGGGTAGTGATGCCGCCGAGACCGAGACTGGTCTCGGTCTCGTCTCGTCTCGTCTCGTATTTCGAGACGAGACCGTGATCTTGGTCTCGTCAGGCAAACCGAGACCGAGACGAGACCGATTACTAGTCTCGCCGAGCCTCTCGACAAAACCTATGAGAATTTTAAAATATTGTTATTGATGTGGTAGGTTTGTAATTATGAATTCATGATTTTATTTTATATATGTATCTTATTGTCTATAAAAATTAAAACTCCATCAATAATACTATATTTACATAAGATATATCATAAAATTAATTTAGAAAAAAACAATGAGCATATATTTATATAAGCAAACTAAACTATCAGTTTTGAACTCTGCTCATATTACAATTAATTTTTTATAAATTTTATTTTTTATAAATTATGCTACAAAGCCAAAAAAATAGCTGAGGTACTAACAACTGATTATTATCAAGATAGGTATTGATAAGATTTTATTCATTTCTTAAAATATTGTTTTATATATTTATTTATTTAACGTTTATCACATGTGCACAAACGAATTTTCGCTTATCAACGTTATAACCGTAATTCTGCAGATCCGCTTAACGATAAATATTTAAATTAAATCCGAAATATTGTAGCCGGGTACCACTACCCGTCTCAATAGTATTATTAATCAGACATTTTTTCATTTTATTGTTCGATATATATTATTGACTTTAAAACCACACTAGACACTACGATTCTGATAATAAAAAGTTCCTATAAATACATATACTTTTTCAAAGAGCTGATAGATACTGTACAATGTCAAATATCATTGTCGAGTCCTATATTAACTTTACTTTGATTTGTATCCATTATTATATATTAAATGATTAATACATAGTTATCATTAAAACTTATACATTATATTATTTTATATGAGTATTCCTTTGTTTAGTGCTATGAAACGTATGCAAACGCAAATTAGTACGAACAGAACCATAGCCAATCACGTGCTATATATTCAAGGTCAAATAATCGAGAGTCTCGTCGAGATCGAGACTCTCTTCGTCGAGACCGAGACGAGACTATATATTTTTAGAAAATTTCGAGACGAGACGAGACTGGCTAAAGTCTCGTCGAGACTGGTCTCGGCGGCAACACTACTCCTGGGAGTGTTGACAAATTTGACGAATTTGGATTCTGGTATAAATCTAGGATTCTCAGCGATTTTACTACCAGCGCACAGATGGTCCTCAACAAATTACAGTTGATGAAGGATCATGGATAGGTATAGTGTTTCGCATAATACAATTATGATATATATATATATATATATATATATATATATATATATATATATATATATATATATATATATATATATATATATATATATATATATTTAAAATTGAATTTTAGCGAGTGCTGTTTTCATAATAATGCCGATTGGCTGCCTCATATCAGGCCCAATCATCGACAGGTTTGGACGCAAAATTACTTTATTCGCCGTGAACATAGTGTCGATAATAGGATGGATGTTCATCGCTAATGCCAGTGAAAATCGACAAACAATGTATGTTATGCTATTAATTGGCCGAGTGATCACGGGTGTTGCCACTGGTATGGGAAGCATTCCGGCAACCGTGTATCTCAGCGAAATTAGTACCCCAAAAATAAGAGCAGTACTAACCACCTGGTCAACTGTATGTATTGCAATCTGCGGATTAATCGTCTTTGTATTAGGATTCTTTTTAAGAGTAAGTTGCATTCTATGCATCTGTTTGTAAACACAACAACAATAAAACATCTATTTCAGGATAAATGGAGAACATCAGCAGGAATTACAATTATAATCCCAACCTTAGCGATAGTAATTTTATATTTTGTAATGCCAGAATCCCCGCAGTGGTTAGTATCAAAGTATCGAAATGACGAAGCGACAGAATCATTAGCGAAAATATGGCGGACTACAACCGACTCACAATACATCAAGGATGAAATTGAAATGATGATCGCGAACGTGCAAAATAACCGAAGCGCGAATGCAACGCCGAAAAGTTTTATAACGCGTTGCAAGAGAAAATTGAATTATTTCTTAAAACCAAACTGCATGAAGCCATTTCTCATCCTAACGGCGTTCTTTTTCTTCCAACGATTCTCTGGCTCAGTCGTAATGGTGTTCTATGCAGTGGAAATAGTTCGAGAAACCGGTGTTTCTATAGATCCCTATTTATCAACGGTGATAATCGTCATTTCGCGCGTGGTAGCGTCGTTTATGGTGGGGCCGCTTTGCAAACGATATGGGAGACGCTTCCCGTCTATAGTTTCCGGTGCGAGTATGACGGTGACTATTATAGTGTTATCAGTATATTTGTATGCGGTCAAGATAGGCACGGTTAGTGGGTCGACGACGGCGAATTTAAATTGGTTACCAATTGTGTTGATTGTAGTATATTTTTTTACGAGTTCGTTTGGATTTTTACCGATTCCGTTCGCGATGATTGCGGAAATGTATCCGACGAAAGTCCGCGGCTTAGCTGGCGGACTAACGATTTTGTTTTGTTTGTAATTTTGTCGCGGTGAAAACTTACCCGAACATGAAGGAAGCTATGGAGGATTATAGTTTATATGCGTTTTATGGTGGAGTATCTTTGATAGGGACTATTTTTGTTTACTTGTTTTTGCCGGAGACGAAAGGGAAAACGTTGATGGAGATGGAAGAATATTTTAGCAGTGCTAAGACGAATAAAAAACCTGAGGAGTGTATTGAATTAAATTCTAATACTTAAAGATATACTAATATTAATATCTGTAAAACGATTCTGTACAATAATAACTAACACGGGTAATAAGTGTTATACACTAATATGCGTTATTATAATTATTTGTTATTATAAGTTTCTCATAAAGCAATTTAAAGGGGCTTAGAGCATGCGATCACTAATTACCTTTTCTAAATACAAATACACAAGACATGATTACAATAATTAAATAAATAGACACTATTGTACATATATGTATAAATATATACCATTATAAAATCCCCATAAAACATACGAAATTGAAATCAAATTTTTACTTAAACGCTATTGTAGCAACGAGCCTCCTAAACAAATATTTTTTTAAATATCCAAGGAGAGTTGACAAAAAAAAAGAGAGTGGTTATTTTGGGAAGTAAAAAGAGCTGTCATAAAAAAGGTTTCTTGTAATAAAAGTTCTATTATGACGTGTAAAATTTAATATTTTGTTAACGTTCTGCTTATAAATACATATCTATACATTTGTTTAAAGTTTTAATTATTTTCTTCTGTTTTAATCGGTAAGAACCATATATCCTTACATATTCCTCTGGGATGTTTCTCATGTTAGAAAATGGCGCCCAACGTGGGGCCGATAGCACCACTCAATTGTAAACTACAAACGAAAATCCACGTGTGCATAATACCACGTGCGACAAAACCGCGAGTATAGAATTGCTCGCGCATAATTACTGAAGACATCGTGCGCAAAATTCCACGACGCCTCCAAAACAACAGCCGGCCTCCAGCCGAAGCAACAAGCCACGGCCGGCCAGTAAACCCATCAGAAGCCCACATTCGCAAAGAAACATGGCTCAAAATATTGTAATGTCTGCAGACCAATTCAATTCATTCATCGCAAACGTCACTGAAACGGAAGTGCTAGTGCCGATGTCGATGCATTCATAGATGCCATCAGTGTTGTATCGCTGTCGCTGTTTTTGTGAGCCTAGTTGGCACAATTTCGAAGCAATCGTATCATCTAGCGGTTTTACCGCAAAACGCTTGGTGTCCCTCGCCGCTCGACATTGCGCGCACCTCGAGCGGGATTAATTAAACCGGCAAATGCGGCAATAACTTGTCGTTTCGCAAAAAGATACGGAATATCGCTCTCTTGTCGGCTGACCAGCTAGTAAGGCGGATGGGTTACCGTTCTCGTATCGTTTTATATCAGTTTTTTTGCCACGTGCAATTTTGCAGTGATTACTTTTTTCCGTAGCTGAGTTTCCGACAGAAGCCAAGGCCTGAGTTAAGTATACTGAGTAACTTACTCATATATATTGATTTTCTTTTGGTCAGCCGGAACCCAACTTACCACGTGGTTCCGGGGTTATTTCTTTTGGCACATGTGCCCATCAATTTTGCTAGCTTCCCATCTGTAATTCAGTTTTATTTATTCAACTCCCTATTCTTGAGTTGTCTGGCTTAGTCAGAACCGTACTAGTGTTATCCACCGGTTCTTCAATTTTGAAATATATCATTTAACGTAACTCTGTTTATCACTTCACCCTTTAGAAATTCAGTCTCTACAATTCCCTGTTTTTGCGTCACAGTTCAGTATTCAAGCCCCTTTATTTGCTTGTTATCGTTAGTTTAAGTTTTGTTAAAATTCCTTAATAGCGTGGCTATAAACTCCTGCGCATCTCTACCCCGTACATAATACTTTCCACCTGTTTTAAGGCATTTGATTTCGACGTTATTACCTGAATAACGTGCGAGAAGTCATAACCTTGGTACGGGAATCCTAGGAGAGGATTTCTTTTGATTCCGACGTTATTACCTAAATAACGTGCGAGAAGTCATAACCTCAGTACGGGAATCTTAGGACAGCACCAGAGTCGAGCGCAGCCACCAACATCTCTTTGCCGCCTCCAGGACGTCCGGGAATACCGGGCTGGCGCCCTAAATAAATATCCCGGAGCTACTAGCCGGCGCTGCCACGCGGATGAGTATAGCCACGATCATCTTACTCCATTTACTTTCTTTACTACTGTACTACTTAGCATTAGCGTGTATTGGCGTCAAAAGCCCAGTTAAGTATAATCTATTCTGGTGTAATAAACGGTCATTGTTGCAAGATTTGAGTTTAATTCAACCAGCTGCTGCAGCTTTTATCCCCACTCCCGACTCCGGTCTGAGAGCTAGTCGAGCATTTCGGTCTGTCGGCTTCTCGCTCGCGAAAGTCGTTACAGTGTATATAAGGATTGTTTAAGCATAACAGAAGAAAATGCATTAAAAGGCTTGCCCATGCTCTTCACGGGGCTAGCGGCAACATGGTGTAATGGTATGAAACCACACTCCACTTCGTATGAAGATGCTTTCTCCAAATTGCGCTCCGCGTTCGAACGTAGGAAGCGGGCATATAAACTATATAAGGAACTATTCTCGCAAGAACAAGAAACTGACACGAGTACAGACATATTCGTTCGTCAAGCTCGGGAATTTTTTGCAAAATTACCAAAACCACCCTTAGCTGAAAGTGTACAGTTAGACATGGTATTCGGTTTGCTGTCTCGTGGAATACGTAAGCGGATTCCACGCGAATCAGTGAAAACCTTCGAAGATTTGCTTACTTGCGCAAGATCAATCGAAGAATCACTGATTGAGAAACGTGATCGACAGAAAAGTATACAATCAAAAAAATTGTAAATCCTAATACTCCTGTGACCAATAGTAACCGTAAGGAATTACCACGATGTGCTTTTTGCAACAATTTTGGTCACTCTCAGAATGAGTGCCTCAATTTCATTAATTCTAAAGAACAAGTGACACTCGACAAAACTGCACCCTCTTTGTTATCTCAGAACACACCTGCGTTACGCCCATCTATAAGTTGTTATGGTTGCGGAGCTCCAGGTGTGATCAGAAGCAACTGCACTACTTGTAGAAACAAGAAAGCAACGTCGACGGACGCCGTAGAGTTCAACGCTGTCGATGCAGCACCAAATCTCCTGACGCCACGTCCTCGCCCTCTCCTATATTTTCACGTGCTCAGAGCACGTGGGTGTGGGCTTGTAGATACAGCTGCAAAGTCAAGTGTCGCTTGCTATTCTTTTTACCAGCTCTTGCTTAAGAAGAAACAGCATTTCGAGAGTGTGAGAACCACTGTAACTCTCGCTGACGGCGTAGGATGTGTCAAGGACATACTTGTCACTAAACTCGACGTCGTCATCATGGGCCGTATAATAACTACCCAGTTCATCGTACTACCGGACGCCCAGAAAAATCGTACACTTCTTGTTGTGGATTTCTTAGAGAAGGCTAGCATCGTGCTAAACATACCAAAACGCAACTGGTATTTTCATCAAACACCTGAAGAAGTACACGATTTAGCATTTGAAGCCGATGGAGAAAATGATATAGTCATCACACAAATAAGTGTACTACGCGAGGAAGAAGGACAGATGCTGAACGAGGAAGAGCGCAGGCAGCTAAACCAATTTATCACTGAGTCAAATGAAGTGTTTGGACCGTTAGGAGAAGCAACACCATACGCCGAACATCATATTGACACGGAAAATCACGTTCCGGTCAGTGTACCGCCGTATAGGATGCCAGCGCTAAAGAAAGAAATACTTCGTCGCGAAATTGATAAAATGTTAACCGATCACATAATCGAAGATTGCGAATCCCCATGGGCCGCACTTGTAGTGCTAGTACCCAAAAAGGACAACGAAGTTCGCGTATGTATAGACTATAGACGATTGAACGCGATAACCACTAGCGATAAATACCCATTACCGCGCATGGACGAATTGCTGCATCTCGCCAAACAAACGCTTTTCATGTCAACACTTGATTTACGTTCAGGTTACTGGCAAGTTGCTGTTAGCGAAACAGATCGTGACAAAACCGCTTTTACCACACCTTTTGGAATGTTCTGCCTCAAGAGAATGCCGTTTGGACTCAAAAACGCTGGGGCTACATTCCAGAGATTAATAGATCGGTTTCGTAGCGGACTCAAAGATGTTACCATCTTTGCACATTTGGACGATCTAATTGTATTGTCCACGTCGTTTTCAGATCACCTGCACGACTTACAATTAGTATTCGATCAATTAAAACTGTTTGGTCTACGCGCAAAACGTGGAAAATGCGTATTTGTCCGCTCAGAAGTGAAGTTCCTCGGCCACGTATTAACGACACATGGAATAAAAACTGATCCTGGAAAAGTATCTGCGATCGCAAATATGTTACCACCACGAAATTTAAAACAGGTTCGAGGTTTTTTACAAACTTGTTCCTGGTACCGACGGTTCGTGCCCAACTTTTCCTCCGTCGCTAAATAATTGAGCGACCTTACGAAAAAGGATGTGCAGTGGAAGTGGAAAGATTGTCAACAACATGCATTTGACAGCTTGAAGACCGCTTTAACATCAGCTCCCGTGCTTCGTCAAGCCGATGAAGGATTGCCCTTCTTAATCCATACCGACGCAAGTGGTTACGCTTTAGGAGCCGTTCTCTTGCAGGGGGAGGGGAGCGATGAAAGACCAGTGGAATATGCCAGCCGGCTGTTGAGCTCAGCCGAGAGAAATTACAGCACCACCGAGAGGGAAGCACTAGCGGTCGTTTGGACTGTTAACAAATTCAGGGGCTATATTGAAGGGGGAGAAGCTCTTAAGTGGCTCATGACATTGAACTCACCTACGGGAAGGCTCGCGAGATGGGCTCTCGCGCTGCAACCTTCAGGTGACGTATGTGCCAGGTAAATCTAATGTAGTTGCTGATTCATTATCTAGACCACCTTGCACTGCTGAAGATGATCGGCTCTGTGAGCTATGTAATGTTGAGGTGGAAATGTCAACAAGAGGCGCCACTGACATCACGAGGGAGCAGTAGACAGATCCTGACGTACGCAAGATCATCAACTGTTTTGAAACACCAGGCCACGCTGACCTGACAAATTGGACAGGTAGAGCATACTTAATGATAAGCGGTGTCCTTTACAGATTCGCGCCTGATCAAGACACTGAAGAGGCCCAATTAGTTATTCCGGAGTCCAGACGTGCTCGTATCATGGTAGAATACTACGACGACGCTACTGGGTAGAAATATTTCCATTAATAGAAGCCACAAGCGAAGCATGTGCTCGCATTCTCATAGACGAGATTTTTCTGCGTTATGGCACTCCACGTAAAATGATCTCAGACAATGGAGTCCAATTCGTGAGTGGACTAATGCAGCACGTAACTCATTGCTTAGGCATTAAACAAGCAATGACACCTGTTTATAATCCCGAAGCAAACCCCGTTGAAAGAAAGAATCGGGATATGAAGACTCAGTGAGCTATATTGGTTGGGAATCAACACACAACATGGACAGAGAAATTACCTGCTATTAGGTTTTCCATGAATACTGCCATCTGCCAATCCACTGGTCACTCCGCCGCATACTTGACTTTCGGAAGGGAATTAAGAACTTCTGACGATGTAAATCACGATTTGCGCGCAATATGCAAGGACGAGAACTTTGTTGCACAAATTACTCCATATTTGGTAAACATAGCAGATGTAATGAAAGACGTCAGAGAGATTCATGATGCCGAACAAGATAGACGCAAGAAATTCACAGATGGAAAACGGAGAGAAGTTCCCCCGTATTCCCCTGGAGATCTAGTAATGGTCCAAACACACATACTAAGTAATGCTGCTAAAGGTGTGTCATCGAAGCTAGGACCCAAACGTGATGTTCCCTATACAATTCTGCGGCAGAATTCTTCGACGACCTATACAGTAGCCACCGTAAATCAGCCTGATGTATCGGTTGACTGTTATCACGTATCTGCCTTGACACCCTACGTCATGAAACGGGGTGAAGCCGTACCTGACGCTGTTTCTGGATCTTTTTCGGGGCGAAAGCTACGATCCAGAGGGGGAGATCTGTAGCAACGAGCCTCCTAAACATATATTTTTTAAATATCCAAGGAGAGTTGACAACAACAAAAAAAGAGAGTGGTTATTTTGGGAAGTAAAAAGAGCTGTCATAAAAAAGGTTTCTTATAAAAATATCTGCAGTGTCATGCACCGAACTTTCTTATACGCATATGGGTTAAACCATATCGTAGTTACATTATTTTTCTAATTTATAATATTTGTTCTAACCTTTAGATCGCTTTTACACTAAATATATTTCTTAGAATATATATTAAATGTCAAACTTCAAATTATTTACGTCTATTTTAATAAACAATTGACAGGCGAAGATGATACGATTTATGTAAAAATATATATAAAACGCTGAAATTTATTTTGTAACCAGTACACTTTTTGGAAAAAAAATTCGAACAAAAGTTGTGCTAAATATAAATACCTTTAATTTTTGTTTATAAAATTTGTCTGTATCTGTAACGATTTTTGAGTAATTGCAGAAACTGCCAAAAATGACTAGAGTAAACAGGCACATCCGGTTTGAATATTTTGTTCCAAAATAGGAGGTGCACATCCCAGGCATTTGCAAATCTTAAGTTTAAAGTTTCATCATTTTAGCTTCCACCGTTTAGGCTGTAGAGAACATACACACACACACACACACAGACACACACACAGACGGACGTCATTCCAAAAATAGTTGGAATCGATTCAAGGAAGGTTAAAACGTATATTTCCGTTGAAATCTCGAGATCGAAATTTTTCATGATTACAATACTTACTTATACTTCGTATAAGAAAGTAAAAAGTTCTATTATGACGTGTAAAATTTAATATTTTGTTAAATACGAATATTTGCCTCTTCAGTTTGTTATTTATCTATTCAAATCACCTTTCGTTGTATTAAGGGGTACTTTCACTTTTTTTTTCCAAAAAATTTAATTTTTTTAATTTAATTTTGATGCTATGAGTATCATGAAAATGTGATAAAAATTTCAGTTTAAAATTCCAACAACTTTTAAAGTTATACTTGTTTTCATGTTTACGTGCAATTTTATTAAACCCGTTATTTTCGATAGAGCGTGGTCCCTCTCACTGAATTTTTAAATGCGTTTGTTTATCTCGAAACTACGTTTTACAAAACGGTTGCCATGATACGAGGGCGGGTCAATAAGTCCGTGACTTTTTGAAAGAGACACAGGTTTTTACTTTCTTATACGCAGCATAAGTAAGTATTGTAATCATGAAAAATTTCGAACTCGAGATTTTAACGGAAATATACGTTTTGACCTTCCCTGAATCGATTCCGACTATTTTTGGAATGACGTCCGTCTGTGTGTGTGTGTGTGTTTATGTGTGTGTGTGTGAGCGCTCTACAGCCCAAACGGCTAAAGGGAAAATTATGAAATTGTAAACTTAAGATTTGTATGTGCCTGGCACGAAAACCTCCTATTTTTGAAAACAATATTCCGACCGGAAGTGCATGTTTACCCTAGTCATTTTTTGCAGTTTCTGCAATTACTCAAAAATGGTTACAGTTAGAGAAAATTTTTGTGAACAAAAATGAATAATATTTATATTTAGCACAACTTTTGTTTGAATCTTTTTTCCAAAAAAAGGACTGGTTTCAAATAAATTTCTGCTTATTATATATATTGTTACATAAATCGTATCATCTGCGCCTGTCAATTGTTTAACAAAATAGACTTAAATAATTTGAAGTTTGACATTTAATATTTATTCTAAGAAACATATTTAGTGTAAAAGCGATCTAAAGATTAGAACAAATATTATGAATTAGAAAAATAATGTAACTACGATATGGTTTAACGCATATGCGGATAAGAAAGTTCGGTGCATGACACTGCAGATATTTTGACAAAAAATCAATTTATTTTTCTACATAGTCTCCTTTGAGCTCTATACACTTCTTCCAACGCTTCTCCAATTTTTTTATCCCTTCCAAAAAATAAGTTTTGTCGAGGTCCTCAAAATAGGTGTTTGTTTGTGAGATGATTTCATCATAGGAGTCAAATCTCTTTCCGCCGAGCCATTTCTTTAAGTTTGGAAACAAGAAATAGTCACTCGGGGCTAAATCCGGAGAATAGGGTGGATGAGGGAGCAATTCATAGCCCAATTCATGAAATTTCGCCATGGAGACTATACATGTGTGCACCCTTGCATTGTCTTGCAGGAAAAGAATTTTTTTCTTGGCCAAATGCGGTCTTTTTTTCTTCAAATCGTCATTGAATCGGTCCAATAAGGTGGAATAATATTCGCCATTGATTGTTCTTCCCTTTTGAAGGTAATCAATGTGGATTATACCGCATGCATCCCAAAAAACGGTCGCAATGACTTTATTGGCTGACAAACCCACCTTGGCCTTCTTCGGCGCCGATTCACCCGAAAAGACCCACTGTTTTGACTGCTGTTTAGTCTCTGGTGTGTTGTGGAGAATCCATGTTTCGTCCACGGTTACGAAACGGCGCAAAAATCCATATTGTGGTTGAACAACGCTAAACACTCCTTCGAAGTTGTCACACGATTGCGTTTGTGGTCGATTGTGAGCAAACGCGGCACCCATCTTGCGGCTAGCTTTTTCACACCCAAGTGATCATTCAAAATCGAAACCACTGAGCCATGTGATATTCCTATGACTTCCACAATCTCCCGTACTTTCAATCTCCGATTGGCCAATACCATATCGTAAATTTTTTCAATTGTTTCAAGTGTGGCGACCTCGACTGGATGTCCAGAACGTTCAGCATCTCCCGTATTTGTACGGCCGCAACGAAATTCAGTAAACCACTTTTTTACCATTGAAATTGATGGTGCAGAGTCCCCGTAGTATTTATCAAGCTTAGCGTTGGTTTGAGTGATGGTTTTTTCCCTCAAAAAATAATGCTTGATGAGCACACGAAATTCACTTTTTTCCATTTTCTCCACAATTAACGTGTTCGTCTGCTTTCAATGACTGACAAATACAAACTAAATGACGTGGCTTATTCAAAATTTGACAGGAATCAACTGATAGATGCTTGTTAACAGGAGCAGTGTTGCCCTTCCTGTTAAGAGGCGGAAAATTCAAAAAGTCACGGACTTATTGACCAGCCCTCGTATCTCGAGTAATTTTTATCCGATTTTGAAAAAAATTAATAGCATATTGTTAATTGATAAGCTTTTTAGTTCGTGAACTAGGAGAAACAATTTCATTCAGTTTTAATATAATTATTTATAGTTCGAAGTATAAAAAAATGATGATTTTTCAAACCTTTCATTTAGATGCACGTCATTTTTCTAAAAATTATGTTTTTATAAAAATCCTAGTTCACGGACAAGATTGAAGTATCCTCTTTAAAACTACTTTTTTCTTTATGAAAATTTAAACTGAAGTTATGGTGTCTACCGAAAATCGGGAAATTTTGCAGCCTCCACTTTAACGTCCTCTGTAGCATTGAAAAATATTATGAACAAATTTTTTTTTATTATTTGTATGATAGTTAACTCATTTATTATATATTTTTAATTTCTTTTAAGATAATTTAAATTAGAAAAAAAAAAACTTTTTTTGAGTAATTGCAGAAACAGCAAAAATGACTAGATTAAACAAGCACTTAGCAATTTAGGCTGTTGAGCGGATACACTCACGCACACGTACACACACACACTCCAAAAATAGATTTCTTACTTTAGACGCCCGAAAAACAAGGCATTTCTTGCGAATTTTTCAAACGAGTTTTACCATATTTAGTAGTCTTTTTATTGTATTTTGTTGCGGAAAAATATTTAATTGTTTTTCCTTAGTATATATAGATAAATGTGAGGTGAGCATAGATTTTTAAAAGAAATGAGTCCACTATGTTACCATTCTCTCGGATTAGGTGGAACTGATATAAACAAACGAAATTATTTACAATCAGTAAGAACATGGCTATAATCCGCGCCAGAATTATTAATTTTTATGCAAAATTATCAAAATGGCGACTGTTCAAACACAATATCTGCAATTATGAAGATTTAAACTTAAGATTTCTATATGGTGGCCAAGAAAATTCCTTAATTTGGTGTATGTGTGGCTGCGTTAGCATATTTGTACGTTTGTATCATTGAAGATGTGTATAATTGCATTAATTATATGTAACAGTAGACAATATGATTTGTACATAGATAAAATGTTACTACTATTACTTTACTAGGGTAAAACGACCAGTTTTGGCACAGTTAAGAAAATTCTCTACTCTTTTGAGGATTAAAAAAAATATGGATAATATATTTATATAATAATTGAAAATTTTTTAAGTTTAAGTGTTTTATAAAGTAAAAAAAAAAATTAAATTGTTTATTGATGTTTTAGGTAATTTTGTTCACAATTTATAATTCGATGTTAAAATGCCAGTTTTGGCACGGTGGTTGCCTTTAAGAGCACAGTCCTTTCTAGTAGTAGCACGGCAAATATAGTTATAAATTTATATATTTTAGCTTGGATTTCCTAAAATTTAGGTATATATTTATAAAAAAACACTTGCAGTAGCTTTATTTTATAAATTTTTAAATTATAGAGGTAGGTACTATACCTATCTAAAGCTAAATTTAATATTAATAAAGTTCTAAATTATAAATGTAGACAACAATATTATTCTTTATCTATAATGCAAATGATATTTAAATTAAATAATAATTTTTAATCGAAATATTAAAATTACTTATAAATAGGTATATTACATCAAAATTTTTAATACTTTTCTTGCATTCAAATTTTGTGAACAATGAAAAATTGAAATCTTTTCTAGTTAGTTATTTTTTTAGATAAGAATACTTTTCATCTTGTAATTTCAGATAAAAGTATTTTTTCAAGTGTACCGGGTGGGGCAAAAAACCTCCCTAGTTTTGCAAGTGAATTAAAGAAAAAGGAGTCGAGATACAAAAAATTTATTTCAATAAAATAAAGTAGTTACATGGCCAGTTTTATCTTATGTAGTTTTAAAAATCATATCGGCCAAGTGTTGTCCTTCATTTTCTACACACTGCTGCAAGCGACTTTTGAAGTTTTGCATAACCCTTTCAAGCATTTCTTCAGGTATACGGCGAATTTCCGTGCGGATTGTCTCCTCTCAGGGAGACAAAGCACGCGGGGAACATTTCCTTCAAAACCAGCATTGATGCCCGCGCTGTGTGGGCTGTGGCTTCCCCCCCCCCCCCGTCCTGCTGAAACCAGACATTCTCGAGACCAAGTTCTTTAAGAGCAGAAGCAAAAAAATTCTGGAACATGTTCATATAGCGCCCAGAATTGACGGTAACTGCCCAATTTCTTTCCTGTAGTAAAAGTAAGGCCCGATAATCCCTATTCGGGAAACTGCGCACCAAACTGTGACACGATCACTATGCAGAGGCTTCTCGTGGCTCACCCTCGGATTGTTTTCGCACCAATATCGAAAATTTTGTTTATTTACACCGCCAGAAAGATGGAAATGTGCTGGGCGGCGATTACAGACTCCTTTTCGCGTATGTATGCTTCCACGGCAAAAGCGCGCTGCTCGTTCGTCCACATTGTGTTTACGACTGAATCCTTTTGTAACACATACATACACACGGCATATCTTTCTGCCGCCATTCACGCCATTCCTACCCTGTTACGACCTCTGCTAGCTTCACAATTCTCTGTTGAAACTAGGGAGGTTGTTTTGCCCCACCTGTATAAGAGGTTTTGGTTCTAATTCTTGATTTTTCACACTTCTTTTTACCCTTTTTATTAACGGTGTCATTGTTTTTACCAGTTTTCACTAAAATAAAAATAATTTATTCAAACTAATACAAAAATAAATTAAATAGGTCAAGTTTTAGATTTTTATTTTTTATGAGATAAACAATAAAATTTCAGTGTACGTATAATGTAAATAATAACTGATACATACCTTTTAAAGAATTATTTATCTGTAGTTAAAATTTGTTCTTGTTATAAGAAATATGTAAAAACATTAATATTCTAACCTCACTTGCTTACTGTCAGAGAGTCTCTGTTTACTATTTTATTTATAGCAGCGGCCGCTCAATAGAAAAGCGCTGTTAGCATAAAGTGTTTTTTTATTGGTGGCTCTTCCAAATTTCATACCAATTAAAGAACACGTGTTTTTAATATTAAAAAATAAAAATAAATCAATATTCAACATTTGAAATGTTTCGATGAACTATTCATATAGTTTATTTAACCAGGTACATATTAAAAAAATACGTTTTTCTAGTAAATTTAAATTGTGACGAAGTTATGGTCATTCATACAGCAAGCACCATGGCTACAGGGCTAAGGTGCTTGACTACCGTTCTAGAGGTCCGGGGTTCGATTCTTGGCTGCGAACGATCCAACTTTTATTTTATTTTCAGATCGAGGCAGGTTTCTTTGCAAGCCGTTTAATTAGCAGCCTAGTATATATACAGGCCCTAGTTGAAGCATAAACTCACTCTACACCGAGTATCTGTACCGTGGCTTTCCTGGTCGATACATAGTGCTTCGAGATTTTGCCGAGATTGTCTTGACCGTGGTTTTCCTGGTCGACACCGAGGTTTACAAACCGCGTGGTGAGTACGAGACGTTTGCGTACGTCATCCACACCGTTTCTTTCCGTTCTTTTCACGCCTAGCGGCAGCCGTGGTTCTCCTGGCAGTAGCTAGGTGTAGTTTCCGACCGTTTGTATTAACCGTTCTTTACCGGTTCGCGATATTCTCGTTCGCGTAACTCCGCGTTACTTTTACCGTGCCTAGCAGCAGCCGTGGTTCTCCTGGCAGTAGCTAGGTGTAATTTCCGACCGTTTTATTAACCGTTCTTTACCGGTTCGCGATATTCTCGTTCGCGTAACTCCGCGTTACTTTTACCGTGCCTAGCAGCAGCCGTGGTTCTCCTGGCAGTAGCTAGGTGTAGTTTCCGACCGTTTTTATCAACCGTTCTTTTACCGGTTCGCGATATTTTCATTCGCGTGGCTTCGCGTTACTTTTACCGTGCCTAGCAGCAGCCGTGGTTCTCCTGGCAGTAGCTAGGTGTAGTTTCCGACCGTTTTTATTAACCGTTCTTTACCGGTTCGTGATATTCTCGTTCGCGTAACTCCGCGTTACTTTTACCGTGCCTAGCAGCAGCCGTGGTTCTCCTGGCAGTAGCTAGGTGTAGTTTACGACCGTTTTTATTAACCGTTCTTTACCGGTTCGCAACATTCTCGTTCGCGTAACTCCGCGTTACTTTTACCGTGCCTAGCAGCAGCCGTGGTTCTCCTGGCAGTAGCTAGGTGTAGTTTCCGACCGTTTTTATCAACCGTTCTTTTTACCGGTTCGCGATACTCTCGCTCCCGTTGCTTCGCGTTACTGTTCCCCTGTCTAGCGGCAGCTGTGGCTCTCCTAGCGGTAACTAGACGCGATTACCGGCCGTTTCACCAACCGGTAATTTTACCGGTTCGCGAGTTTTGTTCTATTTAGTCTCTATGGCAAATACTACACCGCTCCCAACTAGCGGACATGTTACCGGCCCGTGCCATGTCGGGATTTTAGCCATAACTTCGACCATACCCCGTCACCGGCACCGACAGAGTCCTTTGTATTTTCTTTGGAGTGAAACCAAGGGATAAATAAAAGCCACGAGATAAATAAATCGCAAGTTTTCTTTCAACAACCCTGAACCTTCCCACTGCAGCTATCCCCGGCAACCCCTCTAGTAAGTGCGACCGTAAAGCCGTATCCGCTGAAGGCGCCCGAGCACCAGGCAACCAGCACACACGAAAGGGGGACATTGTTACGTGGGCCACACCAGGCCAGATAGCGTCACAAATTGGCGCCCGAGCAGGGACTTGAAAGGAAAAGGGAAAAAACACTTGCAAAATGACCGAGCGTTCGGAACCCTCCCCACCAACAACGTCTTCCATGGCGTGGATCTACGCATTAAAAAAGGAAGACCTGCAGACCCGGTTGCGGGAACTAGGACAAGACGCGACGGGAACTGTAGACGACCTACGGAAGAGAATGGTAGCACTCATACGACAACTGGCCGAGCCGCAAACAACTAAAGAGCCCACCAAAGCCGACAAAGTAGAAGCGGATGACCAGGAAACGGCACCGCGACAGTATCCGTTGGCATGGACTGAAAACCCGGTACACGTTTGCGAAAGGGTGCGCAAATGGAACGTACAGTTCGATGGAAAAACAGACCCCGTCTCCTTCTTGGAGCGAGTGGAAGAGTTAAGGGCGAGCTACAGCGTTAGTGACAACCTACTCCTAACTGCCCTGCCTGAACTGTTCCGAGGCACGCCACTACAGTGGATCAGAAATAACCGCAGTCATTGGAGAAACTGGCAAGATTTCGTCGAAGAATTCAAGGAGTTCTATGTCGGCACAGACCAGCTGTTACGATTAGAAGAATAGATAAATCGCAGGAAACAGAAGCCGGGTGAAAGGGGTCGCGATTACCTGACAGATATTCAGACGCTGATACGACGGTATGGGGCACTGAATCCAGAGCAGGAGTTGTTCCGTATTTACGGCAATCTGCTGCCGGAATACCGCCAATACATCCGCCGCCGCGATATAAACGATATCCGGGGCCTCATTCGAGAAATGGAGGAATTCGAACGCCTTCAAAAAGAATTGAAGCCACAAGGGCCAACAACACACCTCCACGTTATGGCCTCCACCACACCAAAACCAAGCACACCGTCAACCACCGATGCATCGGTACTCTGCTGGAGATGTGGAGAGCACGGTCACTTTCGCACCACCTGCCGCAACAAACCAAAAATGTTTTGTTGGCGCTGTCAGAGACAGGGGGTGTTGACCCGGGACTGCGGGTGCGAGAAAGCAAAGGCGGGAAACGAGAAGTGAGTTGCCAAACGAAGGGGCAAGGGCAACTCACTTTAACCGCACCGCCCTTTAACACCCGAGGGGAAGAGACCAGCGATCTACCCGTCATCGAGGAAAACGTATCATCAGACAGCCGTCTTTTCCTGGACATCGTTCTGAAGGGGAGAAAATTAAGGGCACTACTTGATACCGGCGCTAGCTACTCCTATGTCAACGACAACCTCGCTGCAAAATTAATAGACCGCCACACAACCTGGGAACCAACCGACCCGCAACAAGTGAGACTAGCAGATGGCACAACAGTATCAACGAAAGGAACGTTGACACTAGGTTGCATTATCGAAGGAATCTGGAAACCTCTCCCGTTTCAGAGTTTGCCAGGCCTTACAAACCCAGTAATCTTAGGGATGGATGCACTACGGGCATTCAACGTAACGATAGACATCACGCAAAACAAAGTCTTTGTACACCTCCCTTCAATCAATTCCAGCCTATGTGCGATGCAGACATCAAGAGACCCCAAATCAAGTCTGTCCGATTTTCTAGCGGAGGAACTGCCAAAATTCGCACATCTCAAAGGAGTAACACCGGTCGTAAAGCATGAGATAAAATTGACGAATCCAACACCAATTAAACAACGATACTTACCACGGAACCCCAGAATGCAGCAGATAATTAATGAAGAAGTGGATACAATGCTAAAAAACGGCATCATCGAGAAATCATGTAGTCCATGGAGCTCACCCGCGGTAATCGTCCGCAAAAAGGACGGCAGACCAAGGTTCTGCATCGATTTTCGCCAACTAAATAAAGTATCCGAAAAAGATGCGTACCCGCTGCCATATATATCAGCGATACTTGACAAACTGCGACCCGCCAAATATTTTTCGACGATCGATCTAAAGGACGGCTACTGGCAAGTAGCCCTCACCGAAAGTAGCAAGGGAAGGGCTTGTACCAGTTCAAAGTAATGCCCTTCGGACTCCACGCGGCGCCTGCCACGTTCCAGAGGCTCTTGGACACCGTCATCGGCGCTAAAATGGAACCCCATGCATTTGCGTACTTGGATGATATTGTCGTCATCAGTGTCAGTCTAGAAGAGCACATTCAGCATCTGCGCGAAATCTTCCAACGACTGAGAGATGCCAACCTAAAAATCAATCCGGAGAAATGTCAGTTTGGCGCACAATCTATCAAATACCTGGGTCACGTAGTCACCGGAAAAGGAATCCAAACCGATCCGGACAAAGTGGACGCCATTGTCAAGATGACCCCACCAGAGACAGTACGAGAGCTCAGGCAATTACTGGGAGCCGCATCCTGATACCGCCGCTTCATACATCAATTCTCACATAAAGTGACGCCCTTAACGTCATTATTGCGGAAGGGACAGAAATGGAATTGGGGGCCTGAACAAACTCAGGCCTATGACCAACTCAAGAGGTCACTTACATCCGCCCCAATATTAACATGCCCGAACTTCGAGGAACCCTTCCTCTTGCAGACGGATGCTTCCGACAAAGGCATTGGAGCGTCGCTGGTCCAGGGAGACTTAAGCGAACCGCGTGCTATTGCCTACATAAGTCGTACACTCTCCGCCGCCGAAAAAAATTATTCAACGATTGAAAAAGAGTGTTTGGCCATAGTGTGGGCAATTAAAAAAATTACGCGGGTATTTAGAAGGCTACCGATTCACAGTGGTGACAGATCACTAGGCCCTGCGATACCTAGGTTCACTCAGAGAACCCACTGGTCGGTTGGCACGATGGGCCGTCACGCTACAGCAATACGATTTCGACACAATCTATCGAAAGGGTAGTCAAAATTATATGGCCGACATGTTAAGCCGCAAACCCCTACCAGAGATCAGCTCCCTCGAGCCAACCAGATGCCTCTGGTATAAGAGGATGATGCAAGGTGTCACCGAGCATCCACAAATCTACCGAGATTACAGTATCCGTGAGGGGAGACTTCATCGTCGGTTCTGGGACCCCGCTGATCTTTCCGAAACCGAACCACAGCGAGAGTGGAAACTGTGTGTTGCTACGGAGCAAAGGAAGCAAATTCTGATGGAAAATCATGACCGCCGAGAAGCTGGACACCTAGGCATTGCCAAGACAATTGCACGATTGGCGCTCCGTTACTACTGGCCAGGCATGTACCGCGAGGCGACCAAGTACGTTCGCCAGTGACCGAGCTGCCAAAAGTTCAAAACCGACCAACAAGGCTTGGCTGGTCAAATGGGACCTCCGAAAGTAAGTCAGCCTTGGGAAACGGTCGCAACGGACATCATGGGACCATTGCCCAGGTCCAGCCGTGGATTCGAATACGTCGTCGTATTCCAAGACAGGCTAATGAAGTGGATTGAGTGTCGGCCCTTAAGGAAAGCCAACGGCGCGGCGATCATCCTTGCACTTCGCGAGTTGATTCTATGTCGGTATGGCTGCCCGAAGACCATGATCTCCGATAACGGCAAGGAGTACGACAACAAAACAGTGCGCAATATATTACAAGAATACAATATCCACCATCACCGAACCCCGCCATATACGCCACAAGCAAATCCGGTTGAGAGGGTGAACCGGGTTCTAAAGCCGATGCTAGCACAATTCTGCCAAACCAACCAACGGCAATGGGATGCGCTGATCCCGGAATTCATGCTGGCAATCAACACCAGCCGACACAGTTCCACTGGATACTCCGCCGCCTATTTAAACTTCGGACGAGAGCCAACCCTACCTACGGGAGTGCTTGGCAGCACAACGACGGAGGGTACCGACGAACCGCAATTATCCGAGGAACATCTCAACCGCCTACAAGCACTCAAAGACGTACAGGAGCTGGCGCGCATAAATATAGCTCATGCGGCCACCAAGCAAAGCACCCACTATAACTTGAGGCACCGAACTCTCACGTTCGATAAAGGCGACAAAGTCATGCGACGTGAACACCCGCTTTCATCCGCAAGCAAGGGTGTTGCCGCCAAACTCTGTCCCAAGTACTCCGGACCGTGGACCATTCACAAGCGCGTGTCCTACCAGACCTATAATCTCCGCAATAAAAATGGCAAAAACTTAGCCAACATACATGTTAAAGACTTGAAACCTGCATTTTCAGACACAACCCCTGATGGAGTTACTTTCACCCATAAAACCAAGCGAGAGGGTGCTCCTGAATGCCTGCCTGGTGTGGAAATGCCCGCTGGACGATCCCAAAACACCACCGAGACCCTGGGGGCCTCCATGGTCACCGCCAAGGACGCCTCGACGAATGGCGCCGATGCGCAGGGTCGCCCAGCAGCCAGTGCCAACCAAGAAAGCGGTGCTGCTCTGCCATTGGAGCCCAGCGCCGGCACCAATCTCGCCACTACCAGCCACCCCGCCTCACCACAGACCTCCGCTGGTGGCGGTAATGCCATCAAACCCGGAGGACTATTTGCGGCTGGACGCATCCCCCATCGCGTCCCCCCTAGCCTCACTACGTGGCATGACCCCGCTTCCGACCAGCGCACCCCCTTCAGAGGCCCAGCCACCGATTCTGCTGCCAACCGAACCCCCCGCCACGAACCCGCAGTCTGCCACCCGCCGGAGACGCGTACTGATGCCAGCCCCAGGAGGTGGCCTGAAGTACGTCACGGTCATGGACCCGACCGCACCCCGAACCGCAAGGAGACGCAGGAGGAAGAAGAAGGCGTCCCCGTCATGCAACGCCCCCTAGTATAGTTATAATTTAAGGTTTTGGATACACTTATTTTTGTTATGTTTTTTTGTATTTTTATTTTTTTGTTATGGTTTTTTCATTATAAATAAGTATGTGTTGGGGGTTACACAGCCGCTTTCTTTAGTTAAGTTAGGGATGTGACGAAGTTATGGTCATTCATACAGCAAGCACCATGGCTACGGGGCTAAAGTGCTTGACTACCGTTCTAGAGGTCCGGGGTTCGATTCTTGGCTGCGAACGATCCAACTTTTATTTTATTTTCAGATCGAGGCAGGTTTCTTTGCAAGCCTCGAAACGTTTAATTAGCAGCCTAGTATATATACAGGCCCTAGTTGAAGCATAAACTCACTCTACACCGAGTATCTGTACCGTGGCTTTCCTGGTCGATACATAGTGCTTCGAGATTTTGCCGAGATTGTCTTGACCGTGGTTTTCCTGGTCGACACCGAGGTTTACAAACCGCGTGGTGAGTACGAGACGTTTGCGTACGTCATCCACACCGTTTCTTTCCGTTCTTTTCACGCCTAGCGGCAGCCGTGGTTCTCCTGGCAGTAGCTAGGTGTAGTTTCCGACCGTTTGTATTAACCGTTCTTTACCGGTTCGCGATATTCTCGTTCGCGTAACTCCGCGTTACTTTTACCGTGCCTAGCAGCAGCCGTGGTTCTCCTGGCAGTAGCTAGGTGTAATTTCCGACCGTTTTATTAACCGTTCTTTACCGGTTCGCGATATTCTCGTTCGCGTAACTCCGCGTTACTTTTACCGTGCCTAGCAGCAGCCGTGGTTCTCCTGGCAGTAGCTAGGTGTAGTTTCCGACCGTTTTTATCAACCGTTCTTTTACCGGTTCGCGATATTTTCATTCGCGTGGCTTCGCGTTACTTTTACCGTGCCTAGCAGCAGCCGTGGTTCTCCTGGCAGTAGCTAGGTGTAGTTTCCGACCGTTTTTATTACCGTTCTTTACCGGTTCGTGATATTCTCGTTCGCGTAACTCCGCGTTACTTTTACCGTGCCTAGCAGCAGCCGTGGTTCTCCTGGCAGTAGCTAGGTGTAGTTTCCGACCGTTTTTATTAACCGTTCTTTACCGGTTCGCGACATTCTCGTTCGCGTAACTCCGCGTTACTTTTACCGTGCCTAGCAGCAGCCGTGGTTCTCCTGGCAGTAGCTAGGTGTAGTTTCCGACCGTTTTTATCAACCGTTCTTTTTACCGGTTCGCGATACTCTCGCTCCCGTCGCTTCGCGTTACTGTTCCCCTGTCTAGCGGCAGCTGTGGCTCTCCTAGCGGTAACTAGACGCGATTACCGGCCGTTTCACCAACCGGTAATTTTACCGGTTCGCGAGTTTTGTTCTATTTAGTCTCTATGGCAAATACTACACCGCTCCCAACTAGCGGACATGTTACCGGCCCGTGCCATGTCGGGATTTTAGCCATAACTTCGACCATACCCCGTCACCGGCACCGACAGAGTCCTTTGTATTTTCTTTGGAGTGAAACCAAGGGATAAATAAAAGCCACGAGATAAATAAATCGCAAGTTTTCTTTCAACAACCCTGAACCTTCCCACTGCAGCTATCCCCGGCAACCCCTCTAGTAAGTGCGACCGTAAAGCCGTATCCGCTGAAGGCGCCCGAGCACCAGGCAACCAGCACACACGAAAGGGGGACATTGTTACGTGGGCCACACCAGGCCAGATAGCGTTACATATATATATATATAAATATATATATATATATATATATATATATATATATATATATATATATAAATATATATATATATATATATATATATATATATATATATATATATATATATATATATATATATATATATATATAAAAATTGAAATATTGAACTTTTTTAAGGCTTGGTTGGTGATTCAGCTACTGTTGAAATCAAATGTTTGTATAAAGTTGCTAAATCAAATCAAACGCTAACAGATGCCATCAAATCGAACAAAAAACTGTGTTTGGAAATACAGGATGGCAAAATTCAGTTGAAGAAA
>OX122908.1:5211472-5277383 GCA_944738965.1 Nebria brevicollis
CGATAGCACTCCTACCCGAACTAAATATATAATTAAAATGTTTTTGAGCACGTGTTAAGTGCCCATTGTCTTTAAATGGAGTCATGAGTTGAGACGTGATTGGATCCGGGAACATATCTTCATTTCTCTCATTCATGTAGGTCCACACTTCACTATTTTTTAAAACGCTTGCATCATGCACTGAGCCTGCTTCCCCAATATAACAATAAGTAAATAACAGCTTATGGTCGCAAACTGCTAGCATATTTATACATGCGAAATTCTTTCTGCAAATATACGCACGACCTTCATTTTTGGGTAAGGGTATTGGAATATAGCACCCATCAATACATCCAATGGTATTGGCAAATCCTCTGATTCCAAATTGAGTCTTTACTTCATCTAAATACTCTCCAGTTGAACAGCGTATGAGCGTGGGCGATAAATCTATCAAGGCTTCAGTCACTCTTCTAACAATTCGCAAGCCAGTAGCCATTCCTACATCAAACCGACCGCATATTGATCTAGATTATAAAAACTCTCTATGTAAATATTAGGATAAATTTTGAGATGTTATAATTATACCTATAAGAATCTGGGGTGGCAAAGTACCATATTATCAGTAGAAGTTGACATTTCGCAGATATTCTACTCCGGCCTACAGTTATAACATGCGAACTGATTTTCTCTCTTAACATATCCATAATACATGTAAATGTATTTCTAAACATCCGAAAATTTCTACGGAATTCTTCGTCAGAATATTGGTCCACTACAGTTTCAATAAAGTTTTCTATTCTTGGCCTTTTGTTATCTGAAATATGTAGTTCTCATATTAAACTAACCATAATATCATTGAAACTCTAATAAAATTACCTTTTCTTATATTTTCTTCATATTCAGAATCAGAGCTGCTACTGCTACTGCTACTATCATCACTCAAAATAAAACAATTAAAAAAATTCCACTCTTCCATATTATTTTATATTTTATGCAGATAAAAGTTCAAACTGTTTAAACGAATTGACAGCAAATTTGACATAACCAAGGTCAAAGCGTTCCGAAATGTCATTCTGAAACTTTTGAACCGCGATCACAAGTGACCGAACCGCGATTCAATTTAGGAATACACTATAAATATGATGAGAGTGTAATGCTGATATTTCTTTCTGTCCTTGCGGTTACAGAAAAGTGTATTTGTTGAGGTTATGTAGTGAGAGTTGTCGTGCGCTGCTCCTGACCTTGCGGTTATCGGGATCTGACAAACTCCGGCTAGCTGCGACGGCGCACCGGTTTATATACCCGTGGCCGTGCCTGCTGAGCTAGAGTGGGGGTATCTGCATTATTTTGCGCATTAAAATGCGACTGTCAATGGTTTTGACAGCCGCCCATGTTTGTCTAGTGAAAGATGCGCATAATTTTGCGCATTGACAAGCGATTGTCAATTGATTTGACAGCCGCCTATGTTTGATAAGTGAATAAATTCACTACAAGATAAATTAAACTGTGAACTGTCACCTGTTACTTCTTGTTAAGTGTTTGTTTGGTTTCGTTGTACTTTCGCATTTTGTATTTTCTTTGTTATGTGTTGTTTTTATTTGTTCATTTTTACTTTCTTATACGCAGTATAAGTAAGTATTGTAATCTTGAAAAATTTTGATCTCGAGATTTTAACGGAAATATATCTTTTGACCTTCCCTGAATTGAGTCTGACTATTTTTGAGATGACGCCTGTATGTGTGTGTGTGTGTGTGTGTGTGTATGTGTGTGAGTCTGTCTGTGTGTATGTGTGCGCTCTACAGCCTAAACGGTAAAAATTACAGTTACGCAACTTCAAACTTAAGATTGGTATGTGCCTGACAAGAAAACCTCCTATTTTGAAAAGAATATTCGAACAGGAAGTGCATGTTTACTATTTTCATTTTTTGCATTTTCTGCTATAACTCAAAAACGGTAGTTTTTACAGCAAAATTTTTAGATCAAAAATAAAAGATTTTCCATAACTTTTATTTGAAAATATTTTTCAAAATAGGTACTGGTTACAAAAAAAAAGAGCGTTTCTTCAATAATTTGCTTTAACTCAAAAACGGTAGTACTTACAGCAAAATTAGTAAGAATGAAAATAAAAGATATTAATATTACGCATAACTTTTATTTGAAAAGTATTTTCAGAAAAGGTACCGGTTACAACAAAAATTAGGTTATTTTCAAAATTACATTCAATACTTCTCACGTCTAATAGCGGAGGTTAATTCTTTATACTTGACCTCCGCCAGTAGTTGATCTACTCGCCACGGCATGTCTGTCGCTGATCTACAGACAAGTATATACCGACGTATAATATAAGGCAGCGCTTAATATTGTAGTGCTGCCTCCGCACTAAAGGTGGCTACTATAATGATGTCATACGCTATGCCACGACTAACTAAAATTTCAGTTTCCGTTTTATCTCGATAAGAAATCTGATCTTATATTGAATGGTTCGTGTATTGTTGCTGATTGTTTCATTTGTATACAATTGCGGATATATTTAGCGGACGATATTTTTGTTATGTTTATCAAAATTTCAAATTTCCTTAAAATTAATATAAGATATCTGTGCATAAGTGTGTTAATATACTTTCGTATACACTAATATAATTTCGTACACTCATTTTGGATAGATCGTTAGAATTTATGAAACATTTAAATTTTTCAAAAATTTTTTAATTATGATGACTAATTAAAATGCGTATAAGAAAGTTCAGTGACAGACACGTCAGCTTTTTGTTTATTAAATTCATGTCATAGCCCTTGCATTGATTTAGTATCGAAAATAGTCTTTTTTAAGACTTCCCCATTTGTTTTGTGGAATTGTTTGTTCATTTTGTTTAGTTATTAAATTTTACTATCATATAATGCCGGTGTATTCTATAATGTCTTGTAATCTTACCGATAAAAATGCAGAATGCAAATGGTTTCGATTTACTTTGTTGTGTCTAATATTAGTGACGACACTTCGTAAATCAAGAGGCTTAAAGAGGTTTTTGGTTAATATTCAACAACGTATTCTGTTGTAACAAAAAGATTTATTGAATAAACGAAAGATTGATACAATTTATATACATTGGTAGAACGTCTATTCTACTCGGTGAACGCGACACTTTTGATACTAACATACGCCAAATGTTGCATCGTTTATTTACAAACTTTTATGTTTCACACGGACTCAGCGTCTTTCGTGAGACAAACAAGTCGCCTTCCATCTTGGCGTACGAGACATTTATAGTGGGTTTATACAGAAAAAATTAACGCTACATTTAACATTAGCGCTACATTTAAGGCTAAGAAAAAGATAAACACCATGTTAACCAATGTTGTCGTTTATACAGAATTTAAGACTACATTTCTTTTTAACGCTAAGCTAACAAGTTGGCCAACCTTAATCTTTCTTACTAAGAGAGATGAACAAAACATCGTTCTTTCTTTGCCTAAGATCAGTTCAGTAGGAAAAACACATTTCGCAAGCGTGACCGGGTACACATGTGTTGACAAGTACAACATGGTTTCGTCCAGTTTCGTTTCGTTCATCGTCCGTTACACCACGTGCTCTATTTTCTTTTTGGTTTCGCTTTTGTTTCGTTCATATATTGTTGTTTTTCTATCGTCGTTATTGTTATATTAAAAATGTACAGCGATTTAATTGACAATGTAGAAAAATTCGCTATATTATACGATAAGAGAAGTGTGGGCTTCCGCAATAAAGTAAGCAAAGAGAATGCATGGAAAAGTATTGCCGAAGTGATGGGGCTAACAGGTATGTGATATGCAACTAAATTTGCTTGTTAAAAGTTAAAATAAGACGATGTTGTAATTTTGAATTTATTCTAGTTCCAGAGTGTGAGTCCCGGTGGGCATCTTTGCGGTCTCGCTATGCGACCGAGAGGCGCTTAGACAACAAGGAAGCTTCGGGCTCTGCAGCGTCCACTCGGCACCAGTGGGTTTGGATGGAGCGAATGCGATTTTTGGAGCAGCACGTGCGAACAAGAAAGTAATATGGAGTAATAAAAATAATTTAAAAGATGGAAATTAATGTATCCTTTCATTTTTCAGGACATCTGGTAATATTTACCTGAAGACATGTGTAAACACGCCGTCACCGCAAAATATAGAGGTGATGTCGTCATCTTTCTCGATAGATGAGGGGCTGGAGGGCAACACCAACAAGGACAATTCGTTCAGAACCGTCCAAGATTTGACGAGACAAAGGTCTTCGGATGGAGCCGCACCGTGCCCAAGAACCACCACACCCTAGACGCCCACCACTTCTGATGGAGCCGGTCCATCAGGTCTGCAAAGACCCGCTAGTCATGTCGAAGTGACTGAGCTAATAAGACGCGACCAGAGGGGAAAGCGAAGAATACAAAGCGCGTGCCAATCGTTGGCCAATTATTACACTGCGAAGATAAATGAAGAGGGCCCCTATATTATATTTGGGAAAAGAAAAAATTATGGACGTTGTTTTTGGGGTGGACAGCGACTAATAAAAAATATATATATTAAATACTTTTTATTACATTGTTTTATTTGAAAATAATTCCAGTTTCTTTTCCTTTTTTCCTCAAACACAATTGACATTTGTTATAAACAATTTTTGTAGATACTGAGGTTAACATAAGTTTACTTCTAATTAATAGTTGATAATAATGATAATAGTTAACTTCTAAATAATCTTTAATAATGTATTGAACTGAAATAACAAATAAATTACTGTAATTTAAAATCTAATAGTCTGTCGGCATAGAACCTCTATCAATGAGAGATTCTTGCCATGGTACTGAACCAAATGGACTTATAAAATAATTAGCCAAATGTTCTCTGTATTCCCTCACAATTCTACTGGAGTTGTTTGCACCCACGCGACCAATCGATGTTAAACTTCGCTCTTCTCTCCAATGTCCATAGTGGAAAGTCCCTTCGTCGTCCACAAAATCAGCAAAACCTGTTGGGCGGTATTTACTCTCAGAAGGCGGCAAATCCATCTCACTAGATTGGATATAATAGTGTAATACCACAGCTGCTTTGGTGAATAATTCACAATTCTCCACGCTAACTATTATAGGCTTCCTGAAAATCCGCCATCGTTGGGAAAATATACCGAACGTATTTTCAATACATCGCCTTGCCCTCGATATTCTATAATTAAAAATACGCTTTCGGTTATCCAAATGATCTCCGGGGTACGGACTCAATATTCTTGTATGCAAGGGGAAAGCCTGATCGGCGAATAAGAAATACGGCAAGAGTGCCTCAATTCCTGGTAATGGTTTTGCACGAGGCATATTGATTCCGTTTAATTCCTCATGCATAATCGCAGAACCAAAACCTGAATTTTTGAATATAGGGCTATCGTGATTCGAACCCGCACCACCGATGTCCACCATTGTGAAGCGGTAGTAACTGTCGCATACTGCCATTAGCACAATACTGTGGTGCTTTTTGTAATAAAAATATTCAGTACCAGAAAATTTTATTGCTTGAATGGCAATATGTTTACCATCCAAGGCGCCGATGCAGTTAGGCATATTCCAGCGTTTATAAAAACCATCTGCAACGCGAAGTAGATCTTCTTTGGTAGGGGTTTTCACACACATAGGCACATGTTTCTTTTAAAACTACATGTACTGCTGTTTTTCCTATATAATAGTCCCACGCCAGCTGCTGCATGGAACAACCTTCCGACAGATAACTAAATAAAACATTCATGTTGAAACTACCTTATAAAAATATATTTCATGTATTTCCTTACTGTAATGTGATGGTCAAACGTTCTCCAGGCGAAAATGGATTTTTTGATAAATTTTTTTTTTAAATAAGGCTGCATCAATTATAATAAATGATCGTAGAGCGAGACGCTCATACGCGTGTATTTGAAGAATTGTTCACTATCCAAGTGTCTCAATTGCGTGATGAGAATTGCGTAATGCCCCTGCTGTAACCGAACTCGATTTAGGGGCCGAACTTTATAGCGCCGTGTTCTTTTTTTCGCAGCTTTTTGCATTGTTTCCAAATATTTCGCGCGCGTTAACAAAAAAAGAGCAGCCGCTTGTTCGTCTCCCGAATCCATTTTTATTTAAAGAAAATAAAAACCACAATATTTATCACTAGTAAAAAATGTTTTCGCAAATTATAAAAATATAGCCTCAAAAAACAAGTTGACACTTGCAAATGTCAAACACGGAAACCAGTATGCGCATGCGTTAATTTTGTTAGCTTAGCTGTATAAACGCCAGTTTTTCTTGTTAGTGAAATGCAGCGTTAAATGTACCGCTAATGTTAAATGTAGCGTTAATTTTTTCTGTATAAACCCACTATTAATGTAAATTCAGCTCAGAAAAGTTGATAACATTTAGAACGGATGTGTACTATCATAAGTGGTAATAAGATATGAAATATGAGTATATACATAAATTAATACAAAGTAATACAATGTAAAACAAATATTAGTAAAACTATTAAATAATATTTATGAGAAATGGGTGACTTTACAACTCCTTGCAATGAAATTACGAAAAAATCATGGATGATGAACATAAAGTAAGTTATACATGAAATTTAAATATTATGAAACAAAAATTGCGGTTTTGTTTTGTTATGGACCTCATAACATAATTTCGAAGCTAACAAGGAACAGCATGATTTGTAGTTGTCATTTTATTGATGAAAATAAAGTAAATGGCTCCACGTTGTTCTTATTCAGCAGCTCTAATGATACTGACAGAATTGCGAAGTATGTTATTTAATTAAACACATGAAGTAGTTCAAAAATAATTTATTTTATATTATTAAGAAAACGAATCGGCCATTCACCTACATTCGCAACAGTTGTCACCCAGTCGGTGTACTCTCCATCGCCGAATAGACATGAAACGTCATCACATTCATCAATTCCACCTTCCAAAACGATAGAACCTCAACCATCAACTAGCAATTATCAACGAATTACATCAGATGCAGAAACTATTTTTCTTAAAGAAGAAATTAGTTTCATGCATCAAATATTTGCATCTCTTCATACAGATAATTTCTCTTTTGAAGCTATTAAAAAACAATGACAGACGTATCATTACGTATACAGGTTTGCCGAATAGTAAATCTTTTATGATTTTATTTAACTATTTAAACAAATTATACATGAAGTAATATCTTAAATGGAAAATAGAGAAGAAGAATAAAAAAATTGATCAATTTTTAATTACGCTAATGAAATAGTGACAGAATTTTCTGGATGAAGATTTGGCTGTACGCTTCCGTTACAGTGATACAACAATTCGAAACATCGTTTTAACGTGGTTGTATATGCTGCACCCGGTTTTTATAAAACATTCATGCAGAAGATACCTTCTCGCGACAAAAATGTATCTTTCTCCTAATTTTCAAATTGTCGTATCATATTAGATTACATAGAAATTTCCATAGAAATTCCAGAAGAATTAAATTAACAAACAGCAACATACAGTAATTACAAACAAAGAAACACATTTAAAGGCATTGTTGGTGTTACACCTAATAGTCGTGTGACATATGTTAGCGGAATGTATGCAAGATCAACTTTCGATAAGAAGATAGTGGCATACTGCGGTGTTTTAGAGCAATGATTGAGGGAGATTTGGTTTTGGCCGATAAAGGTTTTCTCATAACAGAATTATTGCTTCCTGGAGTATTCTTGAATATTTCTCCGTTCCTGGTTACTCCCCAATGTTCGCCGGAACAAAATGAAAGAACGCAAATGATTGCAAGAGTAAGGATTCACGTGGAACGAGCTATAAACAAAATAAAAGGATATAAAATACAATAAAATATTCCCCAAACCATGCATTCATATATACAGTGAATCACATAATTATTGGGCCAAATATAAAATACGTTTAAAATCGCATAAATCTTCAGTGAATTTAGCGTTTTTTTTTTTAAATTAACTTATTTTTATTTGATACAATGTCTGCCAAATTAAAAATTACTTATGGCTCATATATGCACACCAAACACTTTTTATTGATATGTTTATACAAGTTGAACCAAATTGTACGCCGCAAAATTATTGGGCCAGAGCGTTGTTCATTCGCGTTAATTCGAGATAGCCATTATAGTGTAGTAGCGTTGATTGTAGAATACATATATGTTGTGACATTTGCGTTGTTTAGTATAAATTTTAACTATATAAAAAACATATAATTATAATTAGTTTGTAAAATGGGGCGAAAAAGAGCAAATACCACATTTGATCAGCGCCAATTGGTTATTTTTCATCATGCGAACGGAAAGACGGAAAGAGTTATAGCTGAAATGTTGCGCATACCTAGAAGTACAATTGGCAACATAATTAGACGCTTCAAAAATAAAAACCGCATTGATTCCAAGTCAAATTCAGGACGACCACCTTTACTTAACAATCGTACTAAGCGTTGGATCATGCAAAAGGTGAAGCACAACCCCCGCTTAAGTGCTCTTAAACTGGCCACTGTATTATCAGTCTATTGCCAAATAGTATAGTACTATAAGACGTTTTATAAGAGAGAATGGATACAACGGCCGAGTAGCTAAAAAGAAACCATTCGTTAGTGAAATAAACAGAAAGAAAAGAATTGAGTTCGCTAAACAACACGTAGATAAAGACATAAACTTTTGGAACAAAGTCATATTTACAGATGAAAGCAAGTTCAATGTATTTGGGTCAGATGGACGTGTCATGGTGTGGAGACAACCAAATACCGAACTCAAAAAGGAAAATCTCCGACCGACAGTGAAACATGGTGGTGGATCTGTCATGGTGTGGGGATGTATGTCGGCAGCAGGTGTTGGGAAATTAGTATTTATAGATGGTGTTATGGACAAGATGGTCTATCTTAACATTTTAAAAGATAATTTGAAAGAATCTGCTGAAAAATTGGGTTTACTAGGCAATTTCCATTTTTACCAAGACAATGATCCGAAACACACTGCCCATATTGTGCGTTGAGTGGTTGCTATATAATTGTCCAAAAGTTATAAAAACGCCACCTTAATCACCAGACCTTAACCCAATTGAGAATCTATGGGCCGAACTTGAACGAGGAATCAGAAAACATGACACCAGCAGCAAAACCGAATTAAAAAGGATTTTACAATTGGAATGGTCCAATATTGCTGCAACAGTGACTAAAAAACTTGTCGATTCAATGCCTAACAGACTAAAAGCCCTAAATAATAATAAAGGATATCCAACAAAATATTAAATGTAATTAAGAACTGCTAAAGTGTATACTTTTTTGTTGTTGGCCCAATATTTTTGTGACTTAATTTTCTTCGAAAATGTAGTAAATTATTATTTTTGTACTTAATTATTAATATTTCTAAAAAAATTATCTTATTGTTTTCATTCAATTTAAGTATTAATACGTGTAGCACATAGAAACTTTATTATGTATCACAGTTATCGTTGTTATTTATCAATATATAAAAATTTTAATATTGGCCCAATAATTATGTGACTCACTGTAGATGAAATTTGGCAAGTATGCGTAGCTCTAACTAATTTGCAAAATCCGCCAATAAAAGAAGTGGAGTCTGCATTCCAAGTGCAAGAGAACTACTAATAATAAAATATGACAAAGTATTCTAGTTTTATAAAGGTTATATTATATTGAAACGCGTCGCATATTGGTAGTTCCGTGCTGATGAGGAACTTAATTACATCAATATAACTAATTTAAAATTTATCAATAAAATGTATTACAATTTATTATATAAAGGTATGACAGGAAAAATATGTTTAATTTATTTATCCAAGATATGTTGTGACTTAGTTATATTTTCTCTTACATGGAACATAAATAAATCAATACTACTTTATTAGTCAGTGTTCCGTGGATGCCATTCCCAAACTATGGAAACATCCAGAAAGAAGAACATATATATTTA
This sequence comes from Nebria brevicollis, assembly GCA_944738965.1. NCBI lineage: Eukaryota > Metazoa > Arthropoda > Insecta > Coleoptera > Carabidae > Nebria > Nebria brevicollis. The sequence continues at coordinate 5,221,391 of OX122908.1, forward strand.
ATTTAGTATTTGTGTATGTAGCGATTCGAGCAAAATATTACTAAAATACGGGCTGCATTCTACGTGCACTCGCAGCAGGATCAGTCAGTCGTTTATTGCTGTTCGCGTATTGCTGTCACGATAAACACGTTTTTTAACCAAAGGCAAAGATTATCAAGCTTATACGAATGAAAACATTGATCTCGCAAAACTTATTGCTTTTTGTACTATTTTTTCATTAAATGTTGTGTGTATGCCGAAAAGAAAATGCTGTGACCATTGCGAAAGAAAAGAAATTCAGTGCAGATAGAAAACGATATGAGGATTGTGGCGCTCAATACAGACGGTGCGTGATTACGACACAATTGTCACATACGGACGAAGTTAAACTTCACACATTCAGGAAAATTGTATTGGTCGAAAAGAGGAGTAAGGATATTTTGCAAGTTCAATTACAGAACATAAAACATGAGAAGCTCGAAAAGAAATCGCAAAATTAGATTCTGAAAGTATTGATGATACATAGAAGTATCTAGGGAAGCAGTTAAACATATAATTCAAGTTGCAAAACTGAAGAAGACGAATCAAGTAAGATACACGGAAAATTGATGGTTGCTTGATTTACTCATGCACATGGGTTTTCCCTCAGAGACAATAAGGTGTTACGCTTACCGAGTGTGCGAACAATTCGGTATATATTCAACCACACTTTCCTTGATTGTAGATGTTTTGTAGGAATCTCTGAAACTTAAATATCTCTAACAGTTTATTTAAAATGGATAACTGTAGTCAAACGTGGGACAATATTATCAGATACTTATCAACCATGGACATCAAATGCGGCTTCGATAAACAATTTCTCTAATTCTAATTAAGGGGTTAGGGGCAGTCATAAATTTCAAAAAACCGATGTTTCAAAAATTACACTATCGGAAAGATTGATCCTTCGACTATCATTTCCCGAAGTTTCAAGTTGATCCGACGTGTAGAAGTATTTTTTTTCGACCTCTGAAACGAACAATGCACGCCCCACGCTGCGCCCGTCCGGCGTCCCAGCCGCTCCGACCGCCGTCTCGCTCGCTCTTGTAAAACTATCTTGCAGTTCAGTTTTAAAGGCCGTGCACGTGCCCGTGTTTGTGTCGCGCCGTGTAAAATCTATAAACGATGGGTCGAAACAAATTGACTCGAAGTGCGCGCGACAGTAATCACAGGCGAAAAGATCGGAGTCGAAAAAGGAAGCAGCCGTTCAACCCGAAAACGCCGGAGATCGACGAAAAAAGCTTCAGTGCGTCGGCGAAGAAAATCAGGAGACAAAAGGAAGTCATAGTGCCGCAGGACGATTCCACTCAGTACCGGATCATCAACTTCGTGACCGTGTTTGCTGCCATCTCGAATTTGGTGAAGTGTCGCGAGTGCAACGGGAACTTGAAATTCACACCTGACAGTACGCGTGGACTGGGTTTCAAAATTGCTGTGATATGTGACAACTGCCCGATCGTATCGATTTCATCTTGCTCTTTCATTAGGCACACGTACGAGATCAACAGGCGTTTCATATTCGCAATGAGACTACTGGAACTTGACCACGAAGGATGCGTAAAACTGTGCGGGCTTCTGGACATGCCGAGTTTTCTGGCTAAGAAAACGTACAAAATCTTGGTGAAGCAGATACTGGGATCAGTGACAGCAGTGGCGGATATATTGTTCCAGAGGGCAGTGACTGAAGAACGAGAAGAAACTGTTCGCCAAACCGATGCAGCGAAGGACGACGAACTAACTGTGTCAGGTGATGGGACGTGGCATAAGCGCGGATTTACGTCATTGTATGGCGTCTCGTCGCTTATCGGCTACTAAAAGTGCGTACTGCAAGATGTGCGAAGTTTGGAAAGGCAAAGAGGATACTCACGAATACGAAGAATATATGGAAACTCATGCAGCGGATTGATCAACCAACCACCATGGATCAGCTGGGAAGATGGAAGTCGACGCCATAACTGAAATGTTTCGCAGTTCTCAAGGAAAGTACCAGGTCAAATACGTCAACTACATCGGTGATGGGGATTCCAAAACGTATGCAGGTGTTCGTGATGCTCATCCCTATGGTCCTGAAACAGTCATCCAGAAGAAGGAGTGCGTCGGTCACGTACAGAAGCGGATGGGCTCCAGGTTACGCGCGTGTAAGAAAAACACACGAGGACTCGGCGGCAGAGGGAAACTCACCGGTAAACTTATTGATAAGTTAACCGTTTATTACGGACTAGCAATAAGGCGACACAACCAGTCTGTCCCCTGCATGAGAAACGCCATTTGGGCGACTTATCACCACTACAATTACGATCACAAGCTGTGTCCAGTTGGAAAAGATTCCTGGTGCACCTGGCAGCGGGCGGCCGTCAACAAAAACTTGGATTTATTCCAGCATGGATATGTTAAACTTTCAGATGACGTCTCCAAAGCCATAAAGCCAATTTATGCTGACTTGACGAAGGAGGAATTACTCGAACGCTGTGTGGGTGGTTTCACACTAAACAACAACGAGAGCTACAACCAGCTGATTTGGAAAATCTGTCCAAAAACCCTCCCAGGAAGCTCAACGATCGTCCAAATTGCGGCCTACATAGCAGCAGTTATTTACAACGAGGGATTCTACAGCACCCTGATGATCTTCCAGGCGATGGGTGTGAACTGCGGCCCAAATATCCACAGATTTGTTGCCGAGAAAGACGAACAACGGATAACGATCGGCGACAGCCGCGCGCTCGCCGCTACCAGGGAGGAGCGGATGCGCAAAAGGCAGGAGCGGGTGAAGACTTTGGAGGACCTCCTGGACTCGGAAGGACCCCAGTACGGTCCCGGGATCGACGATGAGCTGTAAGTCCCGTTTCATGCGTTTATAGATCACTTTTATGCACATAGAGACCATGTTTATGCACTCAAAACTTCAAAGTCGTTTTTCTCGAAACGACATTTTTCAATGCGGTGGACATGATTCCAGCCAAAGTTATGAACGGATTTGGCTGCAATCTTGCATAATTGTTCTTCGATAGATTCTTGTGTACTTGAACGAAGGAATTTAGGTTCCGATAATATTAACTATTTTTTTGGCATGCTGAAACAGAAAAATTGTAGGTAAAAAAACAGCACTTTTTTTCAAACCGCCGCCATTTTGTTTAACATTGTTGAAATTGATTTTCCTTCGTCCAAGTACAAGGTTTTTATATAAGCTAAAGGGCTCGATGTTTGTTTTCGGTTTCAGATAAGCAGTACGGCCGGAAGGATGTCCACCGGAACCACACTTCCTGAAAAGCCCCTCTCCTCCGTCCAGGTTTTTAACATATTAAATATTGTTTGTTCACAATAAAAAAATTTGGTAACAAACTAGAAGAATAGACCTTTCCAACGTCCTAATTTCTTTCTTCCTACGACTTTTACTTTTCAAAAAAAAAATCCTAAAAAAACACCTAAAAATCACGGCCGTGACTGCCCCTAACCCCTTAAGAAGTACTCTAGATTAGTAAAAAAAAATCTCGAAGTTTTATAATGCGTAGATGTAGATATAAACTGTACTAAAGTCACCGATGTATATATTTTTCATAATAACATTACAGACAATTTGCAGTATTTTATTTTTCGTTGTAATTTTTCCCCAATTTCTTGAAGTTCCTAATGTAATATTGTCAGTACTACGTACTACTGTACATTTTATAATAAAATAGATCATGGAATTTTTATGAAATCTTATAATATAATGTCTATTTAAATCTTGCGATTGTTTAATAGTTACAATTTTATCATTTGTGAAAGTTAAAAAATATTTAATTGAAAATATTATTATTCTAAAATAATATATTACATGATTATATACTCCAAATATTTATATTATATTATATTTATATTATAATATAATTAACTATTTTTCACTGCGAAAAACAATATTACGGAAGTAAAGAGCTCGGAATTTTATTTAAAATATCGAAGCACTTAGTTCGTTGTATGGCACATTCTACATGTATTCTGGCCCGAACAATTTTTTGAGTGCTTTCCTCTTGCTCAGGTATAAATTGACGCATTGTAAGGAATGGAGGTATATTCAACGTAACACCATCCGGTAGAAATCCCGAAATCAAGAAACTTTTATCAGCTATAATTTAGGCTCCAGGCTGAAATTTGTCTCGCAGACCGCATTGTTCAAATATTTTTTTTATCTGAGGTAGAGCCCGGATACAACGTGCTTAAGAACGTACAGTCACCATTCGGAGCTTCACCACTAAACCCTTTTAAACTGTTCCATTGTTGTAAGTGAATCTTTGCTTCTCCATTATTGTATACAGCTCGGTGCAATCAATAATTATCCAACAGTTCGGAAATGAAGCAAACGAAGTTGGCGTACAGTTTATTTTTGTGCCGTCTAGGAACACAATATTTTATATCAACGTTATATATTGCATACACATAACAATCGTATATTTGCATAAAATTTAAATACATTTTCCGGGTTTGTTTGTCGGATGAATCGTCTACTGAGATCGTCATGGACTGAAGTACAATTGTGTGAAAGCGACATGGGGATAAATTATCACCAAGATTGCATTATTGAAGGGTAATACATCTCCAGAACATAATCGCAGTTGCAAATTAAAATTCAGTGCCATATTTCTCGAGAAATTTTCGGACTTGTGAGGGAAGGGAGTAGTTTCGCTTTTAATAATATGATAAATACTAATGTCTTAAAATAAGGCGTATGTTTGAAGTACCTTTAAAGACAAATTCTGGCCCTCATGCTCAGTAATTTTAATTAAATACGTATATATTAGACAGGTACAGCATCTATTGAATTTCAAAAATCAAAATATATGTACTAAGAATCTAGACCAAATTCAAAATCATTATGAGTTAGTTCATTTCGTGGTCAACGCCGCCCAGAACTTCAAGAGCCGTTGACACCAAATTGATTGGATTGAAAACAGGATCGCTGTCGATTTTCAAAAACGATGACAAGTTTTTAGACCAAATTATTTAACAATATTTCAGATCTGTCATGGGGTTTACTGTTTACACTAAGTTTATCAAATACAAAGCTAGCATTACGTACGTATAACTGATGACATGTTCATAACCACATTAGATTGTAGCATTTTCGAGTAGATACACATTCATCATCATAATAAATTGATACTATATTATTTGAAAGTCTGAATTTTTAATATAGTAGCCGTTTGGTGTGGTATCATAATTTAATAAGATTAGAATGTATTATCTCAACTTAATAAAGAACGTAAGACAAGAAACAATAGATTTCGATCTTCCGTTTGTAAAATTAGTATTACAACATTGTATAAACAAAAGTCACAAAATGTTGTAATAACTCCTTTTACAATTACGTACATTTGTTGGATAACCTGCTATCCTCTCGCCCTTTCTATTTCATATTTATTTATTATGTTAGGTTTTTATATATTCAACCATTATATTTTAGTTCTAAGAAAACTTTGTTAAATGTATTTCTCTTAGTTTGACTTTCGGCCGTGACCCAAGCGATCCACCATAAAATAAACTCCAAAATATTTCGAATCATAATACCCTCAAATAAACATCAATGTGCCGACGATGTACTATTATTTCCGCATAAAAGTCAAGGGCGCGGAAACATAATTTTCATTGGTGGCGTTTAAGTTATCGGGTTGATGTTTGGCGAATCACAAATAATATCTAAAATTCGTAGGTTTGGAGAAAACCAAAGCACTTCATAAACTTTAGTTGTATTCTCGATACTGAACAGTGCAGGTTGTTCAGGCTTCGTTTGAATAAATTAAATTATATGTGTTATTTTGTGTTTGGCGAATCATTTTGTTTCCACCAAAATCCCAGCGATCACAACACATATAACGCTGTAATCCTACAGAATCTATAGATACTCTGCTATATAATGAATACTGTTTTACTTTTGTTTTATTTATTGATAATTGCTGCGTAGTTAAATTAGAGAAGACAGTCCTTCCATCATCAACATCAGTGCGGGTTAGATCTGAAAGAAAAATAAAATTATCATATTTATTGAATATGTATGGTTTAAGGGTCGGCGCCACCAAATACGGCGATTTTCATTGTTTTCTGGCATGTGCCATTACTAATTGGGATCACATAGAGACATAATTTTTATTTGTAGTTGAAGTTTATGGTGCTATTCTGTATCTTGCCTCTTTAGCGCGGTAACGATATAGCGCTATAAGCTATAGAGCACTATAACTCTTGCCCTTATAGAGTACCGAATTTTTCTATTCCATATCTCGTTCCATAGCCGCTTGCTTTACAGCTCCAACATTATAGAGTGACTAACTACATGTATGTTGCATAATTTTGCAATTTCAAATGTGACAGTTTGGTTTCAGTATTTTATTAGTGTTTTTCATAATATTACAATGGAAACGTAAGTAAAATTTTGCCTAATTGTCTTTTTACTTTCTTATACGCAGTATAAGTAAGTATTGTAATCATGAAAAATTTCGAACTCGAGATTTTAACGGTAATATACGTTTTGACCTTCCCTGAATCGATTCCGACTATTTTTGGAATGACGTCCGTTTGTTTGTGTGTGTACGTGAGCGCTCTACAGCCCGAACGGCATAAGGGAAAATTATGAAATTTTAAACTTAAGATTTGTATGTGCCTGACACGAAAACCTCCTATTTCTGAAAACAATATTCCGAACGGTTCCGGAAACAAGAAAATGGCTCTTAAAATTTCTTCATATTACATTTAATTTAACATAAATCGTATCATCTGCGCCTGACAATTGTTTATGAAAAAAAAAAAAAAAAACAAAACAGACTTAAATAATTTGAAGTTTGACATTTAATATTTATTCAAAGAAATATATTTAGCGTAAAAGTGTTCCAAAGGTCTGAACAAATATTATAAATTAGAAAAATAATGAAACTACGATGTGGTTTAACCCATATGCGTATAAGAAAGTTCGGTGCATGACACTGCAGATGTTTTATCATAATATATATGTAATATGTTATTGTTGGGGCAATATTAAATGAAAAGTTATTTTGATTTTCAACAAATAGTTTTTGATACCATTATTAAATTAATGTATAACGAATACAACTTTACCTTTGTTCAATTTCTAATACTATTTAGGAACATGGACAAAACGCTTAGAAAAGAAAACGAGCAGCAAACACAACTGACGAACAATATCACTCTGATGAAAAACGATTATGTATTTCGAAGTGGGACTATAAATCCAACGATTGACGACGATTATTTGGGGACCCCAACTTAGTATGTAAGTGTAGAAAAAGGTATTTTAAATTTACAAATAATAATTAACTTTCCAACATCGATTCCGAATCCAACAAAATAGATTTAAAACAGGTGGTGGACCCAAAGATGATGTTAACTTAACGGCTATGTTACGGGGTCATGCAAAATAAAAGCAACTGGCTCAGAGTCCACCAATGTATGAAAATTTAAATGAATCGGAAAAAGATATGAGCTCTCAATCAGTTCGAATACGCTGTCACATCAGTTTCAGTCGCCTGTTCAATCTCCATCTCATATAACCACAAGTTGTGCAAGATTGTACACCAACTGAAAGACAGAAACTTAAACGAGATAGTCAAAATCCAAAGAAACCATTAAATGAAGTTGGAGAGTCTTTACTAAATACATACAAAGATCGCTTAGAAATAAATGCTAGTCTAAACTAAACAATAAAAGGCCTAGGAAAAAAAGCACTTAGTTCGTTGTATGGCACATTCTACATGTATTCTGGCCCGAACAATTTTTTGAGTGCTTTCCTCTTGCTCAGGTATAAATTGACGCATTGTAAGGAATGGAGGTATATTCAACGTAACACCATCCGGTAGAAATCCCGAAATCAAGAAACTTTTATCAGCTATAATTTAGGCTCCAGGCTGAAATTTGTCTCGCAGACCGCATTGTTCAAATATTTTTTTTATCTGAGGTAGAGCCCGGATACAACGTGCTTAAGAACGTACAGTCACCATTCGGAGCTTCACCACTAAACCCTTTTAAACTGTTCCATTGTTGTAAGTGAATCTTTGCTTCTCCATTATTGTATACAGCTCGGTGCAATCAATAATTATCCAACAGTTCGGAAATGAAGCAAACGAAGTTGGCGTACAGTTTATTTTTGTGCCGTCTAGGAACACAATATTTTATATCAACGTTATATATTGCATACACATAACAATCGTATATTTGCATAAAATTTAAATACATTTTCCGGGTTTGTTTGTCGGATGAATCGTCTACTGAGATCGTCATGGACTGAAGTACAATTGTGTGAAAGCGACATGGGGATAAATTATCACCAAGATTGCATTATTGAAGGGTAATACATCTCCAGAACATAATCGCAGTTGCAAATTAAAATTCAGTGCCATATTTCTCGAGAAATTTTCGGACTTGTGAGGGAAGGGAGTAGTTTCGCTTTTAATAATATGATAAATACTAATGTCTTAAAATAAGGCGTATGTTTGAAGTACCTTTAAAGACAAATTCTGGCCCTCATGCTCAGTAATTTTAATTAAATACGTATATATTAGACAGGTACAGCATCTATTGAATTTCAAAAATCAAAATATATGTACTAAGAATCTAGACCAAATTCAAAATCATTATGAGTTAGTTCATTTCGTGGTCAACGCCGCCCAGAACTTCAAGAGCCGTTGACACCAAATTGATTGGATTGAAAACAGGATCGCTGTCGATTTTCAAAAACGATGACAAGTTTTTAGACCAAATTATTTAACAATATTTCAGATCTGTCATGGGGTTTACTGTTTACACTAAGTTTATCAAATACAAAGCTAGCATTACGTACGTATAACTGATGACATGTTCATAACCACATTAGATTGTAGCATTTTCGAGTAGATACACATTCATCATCATAATAAATTGATACTATATTATTTGAAAGTCTGAATTTTTAATATAGTAGCCGTTTGGTGTGGTATCATAATTTAATAAGATTAGAATGTATTATCTCAACTTAATAAAGAACGTAAGACAAGAAACAATAGATTTCGATCTTCCGTTTGTAAAATTAGTATTACAACATTGTATAAACAAAAGTCACAAAATGTTGTAATAACTCCTTTTACAATTACGTACATTTGTTGGATAACCTGCTATCCTCTCGCCCTTTCTATTTCATATTTATTTATTATGTTAGGTTTTTATATATTCAACCATTATATTTTAGTTCTAAGAAAACTTTGTTAAATGTATTTCTCTTAGTTTGACTTTCGGCCGTGACCCAAGCGATCCACCATAAAATAAACTCCAAAATATTTCGAATCATAATACCCTCAAATAAACATCAATGTGCCGACGATGTACTATTATTTCCGCATAAAAGTCAAGGGCGCGGAAACATAATTTTCATTGGTGGCGTTTAAGTTATCGGGTTGATGTTTGGCGAATCACAAATAATATCTAAAATTCGTAGGTTTGGAGAAAACCAAAGCACTTCATAAACTTTAGTTGTATTCTCGATACTGAACAGTGCAGGTTGTTCAGGCTTCGTTTGAATAAATTAAATTATATGTGTTATTTTGTGTTTGGCGAATCATTTTGTTTCCACCAAAATCCCAGCGATCACAACACATATAACGCTGTAATCCTACAGAATCTATAGATACTCTGCTATATAAGGAATACTGTTTTACTTTTGTTTTATTTATTGATAATTGCTGCGTAGTTAAATTAGAGAAGACAGTCCTTCCATCATCAACATCAGTGCGGGTTAGATCTGAAAGAAAAATAAAATTATCATATTTATTGAATATGTATGGTTTAAGGGTCGGCGCCACCAAATACGGCGATTTTCATTGTTTTCTGGCATGTGCCATTACTAATTGGGATCACATAGAGACATAATTTTTATTTGTAGTTGAAGTTTATGGTGCTATTCTGTATCTTGCCTCTTTAGCGCGGTAACGATATAGCGCTATAAGCTATAGAGCACTATAACTCTTGCCCTTATAGAGTACCGAATTTTTCTATTCCATATCTCGTTCCATAGCCGCTTGCTTTACAGCTCCAACATTATAGAGTGACTAACTACATGTATGTTGCATAATTTTGCAATTTCAAATGTGACAGTTTGGTTTCAGTATTTTATTAGTGTTTTTCATAATATTACAATGGAAACGTAAGTAAAATTTTGCCTAATTGTCTTTTTACTTTCTTATACGCAGTATAAGTAAGTATTGTAATCATGAAAAATTTCGAACTCGAGATTTTAACGGTAATATACGTTTTGACCTTCCCTGAATCGATTCCGACTATTTTTGGAATGACGTCCGTTTGTTTGTGTGTGTACGTGAGCGCTCTACAGCCCGAACGGCATAAGGGAAAATTATGAAATTTTAAACTTAAGATTTGTATGTGCCTGACACGAAAACCTCCTATTTCTGAAAACAATATTCCGAACGGTTCCGGAAACAAGAAAATGGCTCTTAAAATTTCTTCATATTACATTTAATTTAACATAAATCGTATCATCTGCGCCTGACAATTGTTTATGAAAAAAAAAAAAAAAACAAAACAGACTTAAATAATTTGAAGTTTGACATTTAATATTTATTCAAAGAAATATATTTAGCGTAAAAGTGTTCCAAAGGTCTGAACAAATATTATAAATTAGAAAAATAATGAAACTACGATGTGGTTTAACCCATATGCGTATAAGAAAGTTCGGTGCATGACACTGCAGATGTTTTATCATAATATATATGTAATATGTTATTGTTGGGGCAATATTAAATGAAAAGTTATTTTGATTTTCAACAAATAGTTTTTGATACCATTATTAAATTAATGTATAACGAATACAACTTTACCTTTGTTCAATTTCTAATACTATTTAGGAACATGGACAAAACGCTTAGAAAAGAAAACGAGCAGCAAACACAACTGACGAACAATATCACTCTGATGAAAAACGATTATGTATTTCGAAGTGGGACTATAAATCCAACGATTGACGACGATTATTTGGGGACCCCAACTTAGTATGTAAGTGTAGAAAAAGGTATTTTAAATTTACAAATAATAATTAACTTTCCAACATCGATTCCGAATCCAACAAAATAGATTTAAAACAGGTGGTGGACCCAAAGATGATGTTAACTTAACGGCTATGTTACGGGGTCATGCAAAATAAAAGCAACTGGCTCAGAGTCCACCAATGTATGAAAATTTAAATGAATCGGAAAAAGATATGAGCTCTCAATCAGTTCGAATACGCTGTCACATCAGTTTCAGTCGCCTGTTCAATCTCCATCTCATATAACCACAAGTTGTGCAAGATTGTACACCAACTGAAAGACAGAAACTTAAACGAGATAGTCAAAATCCAAAGAAACCATTAAATGAAGTTGGAGAGTCTTTACTAAATACATACAAAGATCGCTTAGAAATAAATGCTAGTCTAAACTAAACAATAAAAGGCCTAGGAGACATTTATCGAGACATTTAAGAAAAGCAATTAAATCTTGAGATTTAATTTCTTTGATTTCGAGATAGCTTAACACAAATTCGAAAACAGAGTTTGAATTTAACTAATGTAACAAATCAGGCTAGTTGCGCACCGACCTAGTTCAGTTTCTGCAGAGCTAGGTAGTTCGCGTTTAGCAAGTGCCACTTGCTACGTAATAGCTAGCAACAATTGCATAAAATTTTCTTTCCAAATTCAGCGAAATGTTGCTAGGTCGGGATTTGTTTACAATATCGGCCAGTTGAATGTAGGTCAGAACTGAGTATATAATGGCGATGTCGCTTGACATCAGGGTGTCAGTTCAGATTGCGATTAGCGAGTATTATTTTGTCAATAAGTAACATAAGCTTAAACCAGTATTTTGTAAAGTCATTGTTATTTTCATGTTTGTTATATTTTTATAGTTTTGAATTAAATTGTTATTTTTTGTTTGAACCAATTTAATCTCTCACGAGATTATCCTAGTCTGGACATTTAAGTGTCTATTAGAAGACTTCACCTAAAAACCAACCACCAGGTGAGTATAAGAAGAAACATCGCTACACGCATATAGTTAAGAGGGAGCCAAACGCGTGCAAGTTCTCATAAGACGCGCGTTTGTTACTTTGGCGCAGTCGGTAGGATCTTTGTGTGATCTGCAATCACCAATACTGAATTTTCGAAACAGCTTAACTATTTGTAGTGTAGTGATAGCAGGATGCCGTTTGTTGGGCGTGATATCTCCACAACCGTGGAGACAACAACCACCACGACAGCGACGGTAACAACGGCACACGCTTCAGAGACCACTACATCTTTCGCACCACCACCTACGTATAAAGACGTACAACTACCCGACGCAACGGGGATGCCCTTCTCCTATCATTTACCGCCTTTAACAATTCCTTCCGCACCAGCAAGGACGAAATGGGTACAGGAGACGGATAGTGGCGCGCGACTTCATTGCGGATCCGTCTGCGATGGCCACGTTAAAGAACATCGAGCATTATTCCGGCGGGGCGGATTTAGAATCTTTATTCGACGGGGTCGCGACAATCGCGGAGTGTTTTAACTGGTCGGAAATCCAGATGGTGACGGCTATGAAACTAAGACTCAAGGGCGACAAACAGTCCTGTTTCTACGCCTTTCCGTCAGACCGGAAACCGACCACAGTTTGCGCATTTAAAACGTGGCTGATCTAGTTGTTCGGGAGAAAAACTGATACTGCCGGAGCAGAACGCTACTTTAGAAAAGAAGCTACTTTAATTCAGCAATTTCTAGACGGTTTAGACACGCGTTTATCTAAAAGTTCGGAAACACAAAAACTTTAGCACAGTGGAGGAGGCTCTTCCGGTCGCGGAGCATTACGAAGAAGTTCTTTCGCGCACAATAAAAATCTCAAAAGCGGATACACAAAAAGCGACGATACGGGCCGTAGCAAACGTAACTCCAACGCGGGAGAAGAAAAGCAGACCCACGGTTCGTGTAAAGAGGGGCTCTATACGGTCTGACGAAAGATACCCCCAAATGAAAGGGCGGTGTTATAATTGCGGAGATTTAGGACACATTTTTAAAATGTGCCCCAAACCGCGGGGGGCACTATGTTACGCATGTGTAAAGGTCGGTCATCGCGCTAACACACCGGAGGGTCCTTTAAACGCGCAGACTGTCTCGGGGGCGACCCAACGCTGGACAGTTTAAGGGAAACCCTTCCAAAATTGGTTCCTCGGGTCGCGGACTTTCCTCTTGATTTTCTGGTAGATTCGGGTGCAGCAGTTTCCTTATTGAAACACTTCACAGCACCGAAGCTAGAATTGAAAATATCACCGGTAAACGATTTAATTGTAGATGTGTCCGGGAACCCGCTGTGCCGGGACGGTGTCGCCACCGTAACGTTAAATACCGGGACATTTAAAATAAAACATCGGTTTATAGTATTTCCGGACGATCTCTGTTTCAAAACAGACGCACTGATCGGGGTTGATTTCTTAGTAAACCACGAAGTGACCATAGGCTTCGCGAGAAACGTCTGTATGCTAAAGGGTAATCAGATGCCTGTGTTAGGAATCTAGAGGGTAACTAATTTAGGAAAGGACACGAGCCGCGCAACAGAGAAAAACGCGGCAACAAGAGAACCACTTGCGGTTCGCACGGATCTGAGTGGGGGAACACTCTTCACTCGGATCACCAACGCCTGGCAAGTGAACCCCGGGGGGTTTGCACGGATTCGATGGAAGGGGGCACCTCTCGGTCAAATCAAACGTTGCCAGGAAAAGAGCCATTTAGGGCTCGCACGGATCCGATTGGGGAGGGCACTCTTCACCCGGGTCACTTTGGTCTGGCAAGCGAACCATACGTGGTTCACACAGATTCAACAGAGGAGGGCACTTCTCAGTCGAATCAAACGTTGCCGGAATGTGAACCAGTCGTGGTTCACACGGATCTGATTGAGGGGGCCACTCATCATTCGGATCAATTTCGACTGGCAGGCGAGCCGCAGAGGATTCGCACGGGTTCAATAGAGAAGGACACTTCTCGTTTGAATGAACATCTGTCAGAAAGCGAGCCACTCCTGGTTTGCACGGATTTGACTGGGGGAGGCACCTCGCAGTTGGGTCAAACATTGGGATGCCAGCCTGCCAAGGATCGCGCGAATTTAGCGGAGGGGGGCACTCTGCCGATAGATTCAAAAACGAAACATTCGCAACGGGAAATTAAAAATTTCATTCTGTTGCGAAAGTGTTTAACGATTCCAGCACGGCACATTGTACGCACAATGGCGTATTTGGATAAAAACGCGGCAAAAGGTTTGTTCGTATTTGAGCCGATCGAATTAGGGGAGCACGGACTTATAGTAGCGCGAAGTTTGTTTGAAAACGCGAATTCTGCTGACAATAGGGTTATAATACAACTGTTAAATGTAAACAACAACGATATTACGATTGAAGGCCGCAAACCACTCGCGTTAGCATTGTCAGCAGAAACTCGAACCGATGTAAATATGGGAGACTCGCGCGCGGTCAATCACAGCGCGAACGATCCGCTGCCTCCGGATTTCGACCTTTCGACTTACCAGCCAGTGACCAACAGTCGTTAACAGTTTTTTACTTTCTTATACGCAGTATAAGTATTGCAATCATGAAAAATTTCGATCTCGAGATTTCAATGGAAATATACGTTTTGACATCCCTGAATCGATTCCAACTATTTTTGGAATGACGTCTGTCTGTGTGTGTGTGTATATTCTCTACAGCCTAAACGGTTGAAGCTAAAATTATGAAACTTTAAACTTAAGATTTGCATATGCCTGGAGTGTGCACCTTCTATTTTTTAAAATAATATTCAGACCGTAAGTGCCTGTTTACTCTAGTCATTTTTGGCAGTTTCTGCAATGACTCAAAAATGGTTACAGTTACAGAAAATTGTTATGAACAAAAATTAAAGGTATTCATATTTAGCAAAACTTTTGTTGGAATTTTCCAAAAAGTGTACTGATTTCAAAATAAATTTCTGCCTCTTATATATATTTTTAAATAAATCATATAATCTGCGCCTGTCAATTGATTAACAAAATTGACGTAAATAATTTGAAGTTTGACCTTTAATATATATTCTAAGAAATATATTTAGTGTAAAAGCGATCTAATGGTTAGAACAAATATTATAAATTAGCAAAATAATGAAACTATGAAGTTAACCCAAATGCGTATAAGAAAGTTCGGTGCATGGCACTGCAGATGTTTTAAATGAATACGCGCTGTGCAACATCGGTTATGCACAGGAGACGCGGCGCCAGTAGCTCGGGCTCCGTATAGAGTTCCACTTAGACGTCGGGATACCATGAAGACAATAATCGATGAAATGCTCGCCGACGGAATTATAACACTATCTTCGTCACCATGGTCCGCGCCGGTTATACTTGTAGAAAAGCAAACCGCCGGGGGAGAACGTTCGGTGAGATTTTGTGTAGATTATCGCGGATTAAATGCCATCACAAAAAGGGACTTCTTCCCGATACCAAATTTGCAAGCCTAGATCAACTAGGAAACGCGTCGCGTTTTACTACTTTGGATCTGACCAAAGGATATTGGCAAGTGAAAGTAGATCCTCGCGACAGGGAGAAGACCGCTTTCTCAGTGCCATAGGGTCATTACGAGCGCAAACGCATGCCGTTTGGTCTCGCTAATAGCCCCAGCGCCTGGAAACGGTTAATCTTTACGGTTTTAGCGGGTTTAACGGTGACTCACTGTTTTGTTTATTTAGATGACATCATCTGTTTTAGTTCGGATAACATTCAAAAACATAAAAGTAAACTTAAACTCCTTTTTGATCGACTCCGCGAAGCCAATCTCACGTTAAATCCACGGAAATGTAAATTCATGCAAACGGAAACCAAATATCTGGGACACATCGTTAGTAATTTGGGCATCAAACCAGATCCGGAGCAGATTAAGGTAGTCGAAGACTACCCAGTTCCGAGCTCAGTGACTGAAATTCGGGTCTCACGGGTTTTTACCGCCGGTTTGTGACAGATTTTGCAGTTGTTGCAAAACCGTTAACAGAATTGACATACAAATATGCGCGATTTTATGGTCAGTCACGGACCAGAGCGCGTTTGAAACTCTGCGTTACGCGTTAATTCAGAGCCTGATATTAAAATTTCCAAATTCTGATTTGCCGTTCGTATTATGCACCGATGCATCGGGTTTCGCGATCAGCGCCGTTCTTTGCCAAGTCTACACCGGACACGAGATGCCAGTAGCATACGCCAGTCAGCTAAATGCGGCTGAGCAGAACTACAGTACAACGGAGCGAGAGTGTTTGGCCCTAGGGGTATAAAATACTATCGTTGCTATTTGTATGGCCGTTCGTTCACCGCGATCGTGGATCACCAGCCATTAAAATTGTAGAAATTATACTGATTTATTAGAAGTAGAAACTAACAGCTTTGATGATCAGTACAGCAAGACTCTGGGCTCATTGTATTTGAAACTTCAAGCCAAACATTTTGTAACAGATTCTGTATTACAGACTGTAATTGAAGGACTGAGAGATTTAAATATAATAGCAATTGATAAATTTTATTCCTTTATTAAAGAAAATTATGGTGACATAGCTTTTAATTCAGTTTCACAATTATATGACAATAATTTTTTTCAAAAGGCACACAATTCGGCAACTGGTTTTTTACGAACCAGTTATATGAGGAAAGAATATTATAAACGGAAATTGAATTTTGTTAGTCCCGCATGTATAACTTTAGGAAGAAATGAGAAACATCAATTGTGCACATATTTTTATATACCGATATTGGACACACTTAAATGTTTGTTAAATAATGAACACATTATACATTTATTGACAGTTGATTCGAGAAGATTAATTAATTCAAATATAAATTATTTTGAAGATATAACAGATGGCGAAGTTTATAAAAATAATAACTTTTTTGTTACCAATGAAATGAACAATAAAACGGTTCTTCGAATAATTTTATTTCAGGATGCGTTTGAAATTTGCAACCCATTAGGGTCATCTAAAAAGAAACACAAAATGCTAGGAATTTATATGACTATTGGTAACCTTCCTGCATACTGTAGATCTCAAGTTGACCAGATTCAATTAGTTGCACTTTGTAACGAAAACCATGTAACATATTTTGGATTTTCCGCAATTTTTGACGTGATATTAAATGATATTAAAGTATTAGAAGAAAAAGGGTTACATGTTAGATCAGAAACAATATTTGGTACGATAGTTGCTGTCACCGGAGACAATGTCGGCAGCCATCAGATCGGAGGATTTTTCGGAAATTTTAGTACAAGTAAATATTTTTGTAGATACTGTTATATAACACGAGAAGAATTACAAGCAGGATATATTTCTATTAAAATATTAAGAACAGCCGAAACATATGAAAATGACGTATTGGAATTCAAAAATAATTCTGTTAATAAAGGAGTAAATGAGTCGTCATGTTTAAATAAAGTACATCATTTCCACGTCTGTAATCCAGGTCTTCCACCTTGTATTGCACATGATCTTTACGAAGGAATTGTTCCATATGATTTACTGTATATTCTACAAAATTTAGTAGACAAGGAATATTTTACATTTAATTATTTCAACGCGAGGATACAAAATATTCGATTTGAGAATGAATTATATTATAATAAATTGCCTGTAATTAAAAGAGGTAAAAAAATTGTAGGTACTGCTAGTGAAAATATGAGACTGTTACAGATTATACCTTTTGCAATTTACGATACAATTTTGGAATGTAATGACCCGGTCTGGCAAATGCTTCTTACTTTAAGAGAAATGTGTAGTATTTTATTATCAGTTAAGATTTCAATTGGACAAGTAGCAAAACTACGTTCACTAATACACGAATATATGGATTGCAGAAAAATAAATTTTGCAAAATATAATTTAAGACCAAAACATCATTACATAATGCACTACCCAGAGCTAATTCTAAAATTTGGCCCTCTTCGTCACCTATGGACGTTACGATATGAAAGTAAACATCGATACTTTAAAAACATTGTCAAACATTCGCAAAATTTCAAAAACGTTTCATCAATGCTATGCGAAAAGCATCAATTGCTTCAAGCATTATTATTATCAGAAAGAATATTTTACAGTAACACAATTATTTCTGGCAGTGCCGTTGAGTTCAACGAAAATAATTATTCTAAAGATATAAATAATGTTATACAAACACATTGTAATTTTAGTAACCCAAAATTTATAAGTGATAATGCTGTTATCAAAGGCACAAAGTATAAAAGAAATAATTTTGTTTGTTGCAATAAAACAGAATTTGGTACATTCGTATTGTGCAAAATTTTATATATTTTAATTAATAAGGATTATTCTGATGCATTTATTTTGGGAGAAAGATATGAAATTGGTCTGAACTCCGAAATTGGACTATACGAGATTTATAATCATGATAAATTTAACTACATTTGTAATAACATCTATAAGTTAAACAGTTACGAACTAGTGTTACATTATAAAACAAAATTTTCAAATTTATTTTCTTTCAAACAAGCCCCTTTCGATTTTTTATAAAGTACTTAGTAGGTATGTCTTTAAGTATACACCGTAGATGTTCTCTATTTTGTAATAATTCATGACATGTTTCAGAAAATGTCGAAGTTATTGTTCAAAGTTTGGAACTATACTAGAGTGAAAAAAACATTTTTGGTTATGGAAGAATCCCATGATATTTATGAAAAACTAATAACAGAAGGTTCGCATGAAATAAATTATCTGATATATAAACACTAAATTATCATTATTACGATGCAGCATCAGCTAAACTTGAAATTGATGGAACATACATAGTTCTCGAATCGGACGGCACATCCGTTGACTGCAGCGAGGTTGTCTTGTTAGTAAAAAGTGAAACGCTAATTTTATTGGCGAAAGATGAAAAGTGGATACCTAAAAATTTGGAAACTAACTCAGACAGTACTGAGTCAATATTATCAAGATCGTCTTCGTCGTTGGGTCTACAAGACATGAAGTTGTATACAGATGACTCCGAAACAACGTCTGATTCTCCTTCATCAATATGTTCAAATGAAAATACATGGTATCAGATGAATATATCATGGGAACAATTTTCCACAAATACTTTAAGAGAGTGTGAAAAAGGGCTTATAAGTAAACAAACATTCACAGACATTGTTCACGTTGTGGTTCGGCAAATGAGAGAAATTAGCACATATCTTACTTCCAATTCCATCAAAATAATATCAAAACGAATATGCGATAAATATCCCGCATTTAAAGATATGGACGACGATGGTATTGTCATTGGTATAGGAACGCACACCCTATTTTCAAAAATTCAAGATCGAAATAATTATCTGAATAGACCTCACAAAACAAACTCATTAATAAGTTCTTTAAAAATTCCACCAAAAAAACTGAAAATCATGTCAAATTCAAGAGCCGGATGTGTAAACTGGCAACCAAACACAGAAAATTCTCCAGAAGATCTTCAAGAAATGAAAAATAAATTAAAGGAAGGATCATGGGAAACTGAAGAATGTATGTATGCATTATTAAACAATACTCTACCGCTACAGAGATTGTATTTAAATAATCCGATGCCACCTACTTTAATTGATATTCAAAATGATTGGCCCATTTTATTAGAGCAAAATGTAATAAAGTGGCACTATGAGAAAATAATTGGTCATGATGTAAAATTATTGACTGAAACTTGTGACGCTATCTGGCCTGGTGTGGCCCACGTAACAATGTCCCCCTTTCGTGTGTGCTGGTTGCCTGGTGCTCGGGCGCCTTCAGCGGATACGGCTTTACGGTCGCACTTACTAGAGGGGTTGCCGGGGATAGCTGCAGTGGGAAGGTTCAGGGTTGTTGAAAGAAAACTTGCGATTTATTTATCTCGTGGCTTTTATTTATCCCTTGGTTTCACTCCAAAGAAAATACAGAGGACTCTGTCGGTGCCGGTGACGGGGTATGGTCGAAGTTATGGCTAAAATCCCGACATGGCACGGGCCGGTAACATGTCCGCTAGTTGGGAGCGGTGTAGTATTTGCCCTAGAGACTAAATAGAACAAAACTCGCGAACCGGTAAAATTACCGGTTGGTGAAACGGCCGGTAATCGCGTCTAGTTACCGCTAGGAGAGCCACAGCTGCCGCTAGACAGGGGAACAGTAACGCGAAGCTACGGGAGCGAGAGTATCGCGAACCGGTAAAAAGAACGGTCGATAAAAACGGTCGGAAACTACACCTAGCTACTGCCAGGAGAACCACGGCTGCTGCTAGGCACGGTAAAAGTAACGCGGAGTTACGCGAACGAGAATGTCGCGAACCGGTAAAGAACGGTTAATAAAAACGGTCGGAAACTATACCTAGCTACTGCCAGGAGAACCACGGCTGCTGCTAGGCACGGTAAAAGTAACGCGGAGTTACGCGAACGAGAATATCGCGAACCGGTAAAGAACGGTTAATAAAAACGGTCGGAACCTACACCTAGCTACTGCCAGGAGAACCACGGCTGCTGCTAGGCACGGTAAAAGTAACGCGGAGTTACGCGAACGAGAATATCGCGAACCGGTAAAGAACGGTTAATAAAAACGGTCGGAAACTACACCTAGCTGCCAGGAGAACCACGGCTGCTGCTAGGCACGGTAAAAGTAACGCGAAGCCACGCGAATGAAAATATCGCGAACCGGTAAAAGAACGGTTGATAAAAACGGTCGGAAACTACACCTAGCTACTGCCAGGAGAACCACGGCTGCCGCTAGGCGTGAAAAGAACGGAAAGAAACGGTGTGGATGACGTACGCAAACGTCTCGTACTCACCACGCGGTTTGTAAACCTCGGTGTCGACCAGGAAAACCTCGGTCAAGACAATCTCGGCAAAATCTCGAAGCACTATGTATCGACCAGGAAAGCCACGGTACAGATACTCGGTGTAGAGTGAGTTTACGCTTCAACTAGGGCCTGTATATATACTAGGCTGCTAATTAAACGTTTCGAGGCTTGCAAAGAAACCTGCCTCGATCTGAAAATAAAATAAAAGTTGGATCGTTCGCAGCCAAGAATCGAACCCCGGACCTCTAGAACGGTAGTCAAGCATCTTAGCCCCGTAGCCATGGTGCTTGCTGTATAAATGACCATAACTTCGTCACATCCCTCCCTAACTTAACTAAAGAAAGCGGCTGTGTAACCCCCAACACATACTTATTTATAATGAAAAAAACCATAACAAAAAAAATAAAAATACAAAAAAAAACATAACAAAAATAAATGTATCCAAAACCTTAAATTATAACTATACTAGGGGGCGTTGCATGACGGGGACGCCTTCTTCTTCCTCCTGCGTCTCCTTGCGGTTCGGGGTGCGGTCGGGTCCATGACCGTGACGTACTTCAGGCCACCTCCTGGGGCTGGCATCAGTACGCGTCTCCGGCGGGTGGCAGACTGCGGGTTCGTGGCGGGGGGTTCGGTTGGCAGCAGAATCGGTGGCTGGGCCTCTGAAGGGGGTGCGCGGGTCGGAAGCGGGGTCATGCCACGTAGTGAGGCTAGGGGGGACGCGATGGGGGATGCGTCCAGCCGCAAATAGTCCTCCGGGTTTGATGGCATTACCGCCACCAGCGGAGGTCTGTGGTGAGGCGGGGTGGCTGGTAGTGGCGAGATTGGTGCCGGCGCTGGGCTCCAATGGCAGAGCAGCACCGCCTTCTTGGTTGGCACTGGCTGCTGGGCGACCCTGCGCATCGGCGCCATTCGTCGAGGCGTCCTTGGCGGTGACCATGGCGGCCCCCAGGGTCTCGGTGGTGTTTTGGGATCGTCCAGCGGGTATTTCCACACCAGGCAGGCATTCAGGAGCACCCTCTCGCTTGGTTTTATGGGTGAAAGTAACTCCATCAGGGGTTGTGTCTGAAAATGCAGGTTTCAAGTCTTTAACATGTATGTTGGCTAAGTTTTTGCCATTTTTATTGCGGAGATTATAGGTCTGGTAGGACACGCGCTTGTGAATGGTCCACGGTCCGGAGTACTTGGGACAGAGTTTGGCGGCAACACCCTTGCTTGCGGATGAAAGCGGGTGTTCACGTCGCATGACTTTGTCGCCTTTATCGAACGTGAGAGTTCGGTGCCTCAAGTTATAGTGGGTGCTTTGCTTGGTGGCCGCATGAGCTATATTTATGAGCGCCAGCTCCTGTACGTCTTTGAGTGCTTGCAGGCGGTTGAGATGTTCCTCGGATAATTGCGGTTCGTCGGTACCCTCCGTCGTTGTGCTGCCAAGCACTCCCGTAGGTAGGGTTGGCTCTCGTCCGAAGTTTAAATAGGCGGCGGAGTATCCAGTGGAACTGTGTCGGCTGGTGTTGATTGCCAGCATGAATTCCGGGATCAGTGCATCCCATTGCCGTTGGTTGGTTTGGCAGAATTGTGCTAGCATCGGCTTTAGAACCCGGTTCACCCTCTCAACCGGATTTGCTTGTGGCGTATATGGCGGGGTTCGGTGATGGTGGATATTGTATTCTTGTAATATATTGCGCACTGTTTTGTTGTCGTACTCCTTGCCGTTATCGGAGATCATGGTCTTCGGGCAGCCATACCGACATAGAATCAACTCGCGAAGTGCAAGGATGATCGCCGCGCCATTGGCTTTCCTTAAGGGCCGACACTCAATCCACTTCGTTAGCCTGTCTTGGAATACGACGACGTATTCGAATCCACGGCTGGACCTGGGCAATGGTCCCATGATGTCCGTTGCGACCGTTTCCCAAGGCTGACTTACTTTCGGAGGTCCCATTTGACCAGCCAAGCCTTGTTGGTCGGTTTTGAACTCTTGGCAGCTCGGGCACTGGCGAACGTACTTGGTCGCCTCGCGGTACATGCCTGGCCAGTAGTAACGGAGCGCCAATCGTGCAATTGTCTTGGCAATGCCTAGGTGTCCAGCTTCTGGGCGGTCATGATTTTCCATCAGAATTTGCTTCCTTTGCTCCGTAGCAACACACAGTTTCCACTCTCGCTGTGGTTCGGTTTCGGAAAGATCAGCGGGGTCCCAGAACCGACGGTGAAGTCTCCCCTCACGGATACTGTAATCTCGGTAGATTTGTGGATGCTCGGTGACACCTTGCATCATCCTCTTATACCAGAGGCATCTGGTTGGTTCGAGGGAGCTGATCTCTGGTAGGGGTTTGCGGCTTAACATGTCGGCCATATAATTTTGACTACCCTTTCGATAGATTGTGTCGAAATCGTATTGCTGTAGCGTGACGGCCCATCGTGCCAACCGACCAGTGGGTTCTCTGAGTGAACCTAGGTATCGCAGGGCCTGGTGATCTGTCACCACTGTGAATCGGTAGCCTTCTAAATACCCGCGTAATTTTTTAATTGCCCACACTATGGCCAAACACTCTTTTTCAATCGTTGAATAATTTTTTTCGGCGGCGGAGAGTGTACGACTTATGTAGGCAATAGCACGCGGTTCGCTTAAGTCTCCCTGGACCAGCGACGCTCCAATGCCTTTGTCGGAAGCATCCGTTTGCAAGAGGAAGGGTTCCTCGAAGTTCGGGCATGTTAATATTGGGGCAGATGTAAGTGACCTCTTGAGTTGGTCATAGGCCTGAGTTTGTTCAGGCCCCCAATTCCATTTCTGTCCCTTCCGCAATAATGACGTTAAGGGCGTCACTTTATGTGAGAATTGATGTATGAAGCGGCGGTACCAGGATGCGGCTCCCAGTAATTGCCTGAGCTCTCGTACTGTCTCTGGTGGGGTCATCTTGACAATGGCGTCCACTTTGTCCGGATCGGTTTGGATTCCTTTTCCGGTGACTACGTGACCCAGGTATTTGATAGATTGTGCGCCAAACTGACATTTCTCCGGATTGATTTTTAGGTTGGCATCTCTCAGTCGTTGGAAGATTTCGCGCAGATGCTGAATGTGCTCTTCTAGACTGATACTGATGACGACAATATCATCCAAGTACGCAAATGCATGGGGTTCCATTTTAGCGCCGATGATGGTGTCCAAGAGCCTCTGGAACGTGGCAGGCGCCGCGTGGAGTCCGAAGGGCATTACTTTGAACTGGTACAAGCCCTTCCCTGGCACTGTAAATGCGGCTAGTGGTTTGCTACTTTCGGTGAGGGCTACTTGCCAGTAGCCGTCCTTTAGATCGATCGTCGAAAAATATTTGGCGGGTCGCAGTTTGTCAAGTATCGCTGATATATATGGCAGCGGGTACGCATCTTTTTCGGATACTTTATTTAGTTGGCGAAAATCGATGCAGAACCTTGGTCTGCCGTCCTTTTTGCGGACGATTACCGCGGGTGAGCTCCATGGACTACAGGATTTCTCGATGATGCCGTTTTTTAGCATTGTATCCACTTCTTCATTAATTATCTGCTGCATTCTGGGGTTCCGTGGTAAGTATCGTTGTTTAATTGGTGTTGGATTCGTCAATTTTATCTCATGCTTTACGACCGGTGTTACTCCTTTGAGATGTGCGAATTTTGGCAGTTCCTCCGCTAGAAAATCGGACAGACTTGATTTGGGGTCTCTTGATGTCTGCATCGCACATAGGCTGGAATTGATTGAAGGGAGGTGTACAAAGACTTTGTTTTGCGTGATGTCTATCGTTACGTTGAATGCCCGTAGTGCATCCATCCCTAAGATTACTGGGTTTGTAAGGCCTGGCAAACTCTGAAACGGGAGAGGTTTCCAGATTCCTTCGATAATGCAACCTAGTGTCAACGTTCCTTTCGTTGATACTGTTGTGCCATCTGCTAGTCTCACTTGTTGCGGGTCGGTTGGTTCCCAGGTTGTGTGGCGGTCTATTAATTTTGCAGCGAGGTTGTCGTTGACATAGGAGTAGCTAGCGCCGGTATCAAGTAGTGCCCTTAATTTTCTCCCCTTCAGAACGATGTCCAGGAAAAGACGGCTGTCTGATGATACGTTTTCCTCGATGACGGGTAGATCGCTGGTCTCTTCCCCTCGGGTGTTAAAGGGCGGTGCGGTTAAAGTGAGTTGCCCTTGCCCCTTCGTTTGGCAACTCACTTCTCGTTTCCCGCCTTTGCTTTCTCGCACCCGCAGTCCCGGGTCAACACCCCCTGTCTCTGACAGCGCCAACAAAACATTTTTGGTTTGTTGCGGCAGGTGGTGCGAAAGTGACCGTGCTCTCCACATCTCCAGCAGAGTACCGATGCATCGGTGGTTGACGGTGTGCTTGGTTTTGGTGTGGTGGAGGCCATAACGTGGAGGTGTGTTGTTGGCCCTTGTGGCTTCAATTCTTTTTGAAGGCGTTCGAATTCCTCCATTTCTCGAATGAGGCCCCGGATATCGTTTATATCGCGGCGGCGGATGTATTGGCGGTATTCCGGCAGCAGATTGCCGTAAATACGGAACAACTCTTGTTCTGGATTCAGTGCCCCATACCGTCGTATCAGCGTCTGAATATCTGTCAGGTAATCGCGACCCCTTTCACCCGGCTTCTGTTTCCTGCGATTTATCTCTTCTTCTAATCGTAACAGCTGGTCTGTGCCGACATAGAACTCCTTGAATTCTTCGACGAAATCTTGCCAGTTTCTCCAATGACTGCGGTTATTTCTGAGCCACTGTAGTGGCGTGCCTCGGAACAGTTCAGGCAGGGCGGTTAGGAGTAGGTTGTCACTAACGCTGTAGCTCGCCCTTAACTCTTCCACTCGCTCCAAGAAGGAGACGGGGTCTGTTTTTCCATCGAACTGTACGTTCCATTTGCGCACCCTTTCGCAAACGTGTACCGGGTTTTCAGTCCATGCCAACGGATACTGTCGCGGTGCCGTTTCCTGGTCATCCGCTTCTACTTTGTCGGCTTTGGTGGGCTCTTTAGTTGTTTGCGGCTCGGCCAGTTGTCGTATGAGTGCTACCATTCTCTTCCGTAGGTCGTCTACAGTTCCCTTCGCGTCTTGTCCTAGTTCCCGCAACCGGGTCTGCAGGTCTTCCTTTTTTAATGCGTAGATCCACGCCATGGAAGACGTTGTTGGTGGGGAGGGTTCCGAACGCTCGGTCATTTTGCAAGTGTTTTTTCCCTTTTCCTTTCAGGTCCCTGCTCGGGCGCCAATTTGTGACGCTATCTGGCCTGGTGTGGCCCACGTAACAATGTCCCCCTTTCGTGTGTGCTGGTTGCCTGGTGCTCGGGCGCCTTCAGCGGATACGGCTTTACGGTCGCACTTACTAGAGGGGTTGCCGGGGATAGCTGCAGTGGGAAGGTTCAGGGTTGTTGAAAGAAAACTTGCGATTTATTTATCTCGTGGCTTTTATTTATCCCTTGGTTTCACTCCAAAGAAAATACAGAGGACTCTGTCGGTGCCGGTGACGGGGTATGGTCGAAGTTATGGCTAAAATCCCGACATGGCACGGGCCGGTAACATGTCCGCTAGTTGGGAGCGGTGTAGTATTTGCCCTAGAGACTAAATAGAACAAAACTCGCGAACCGGTAAAATTACCGGTTGGTGAAACGGCCGGTAATCGCGTCTAGTTACCGCTAGGAGAGCCACAGCTGCCGCTAGACAGGGGAACAGTAACGCGAAGCTACGGGAGCGAGAGTATCGCGAACCCGTAAAAAGAACGGTCGATAAAAACGGTCGGAAACTACACCTAGCTACTGCCAGGAGAACCACGGCTGCTGCTAGGCACGGTAAAAGTAACGCGGAGTTACGCGAACGAGAATGTCGCGAACCGGTAAAGAACGGTTAATAAAAACGGTCGGAAACTACACCTAGCTACTGCCAGGAGAACCACGGCTGCTGCTAGGCACGGTAAAAGTAACGCGGAGTTACGCGAACGAGAATATCGCGAACCGGTAAAGAACGGTTAATAAAAACGGTCGGAAACTACACCTAGCTACTGCCAGGAGAACCACGGCTGCTGCTAGGCACGGTAAAAGTAACGCGGAGTTACGCGAACGAGAATATCGCGAACCGGTAAAGAACGGTTAATAAAAACGGTCGGAAACTACACCTAGCTACTGCCAGGAGAACCACGGCTGCTGCTAGGCACGGTAAAAGTAACGCGAAGCCACGCGAATGAAAATATAGCGAACCGGTAAAAGAACGGTTGATAAAAACGGTCGGAAACTACACCTAGCTACTGCCAGGAGAACCACGGCTGCCGCTAGGCGTGAAAAGAACGGAAAGAAACGGTGTGGATGACGTACGCAAACGTCTCGTACTCACCACGCGGTTTGTAAACCTCGGTGTCGACCAGGAAAACCACGGTCAAGACAATCTCGGCAAAATCTCGAAGCACTATGTATCGACCAGGAAAGCCACGGTACAGATACTCGGTGTAGAGTGAGTTTACGCTTCAACTAGGGCCTGTATATATACTAGGCTGCTAATTAAACGTTTCGAGGCTTGCAAAGAAACCTGCCTCGATCTGAAAATAAAATAAAAGTTGGATCGTTCGCAGCCAAGAATCGAACCCCGGACCTCTAGAACGGTAGTCAAGCATCTTAGCCCCGTAGCCATGGTGCTTGCTGTATAAATGACCATAACTTCGTCACAAACTCTCACGAGTAAAGCAAAAAAAATTATATTATTTCTAAAATCAAAAGGAGTAAATGTTGTTTTTGAACATGATACCGATGATGCCATGTGTCTCAAAACAATTACTTATATTGCTAAATATTTTAACGAGGACATAAATAATTTCATTAAGAAATTTGAGGTGTGTATGCACATTAGTATAAGCGTTATACTTTAACTTATATATTTACCGTTATTTTTTAGCTAGGAACACCGCTAAGTTACATTACAGCCGAAATTGCAGCGCCATCCATTGCCATGATAAAAGGTAATTTAATATATCTTTGCAAATATAATAATTTTTTTATTTTTCTGTCAGTTAGCCAATAGTGGAATATTATTTATATTTATTTTTTACAGATTCGAATTCCAACAACATGATTTATTACACCATTATTGAAAATAAAATCATAAACAAAGGAACTAACAACTTCTTAGATGCCCTGCAGACTACTTTCGCACTATATTTTAATTTAAATATGGAGTATCCAAAACAGTTTTGCTGTGTTATGGAAGTCTTCCAGAGGTATTTATTAAAGATTTACCCAGAAACAGGAAGTCGATCCAAAAAAGTTTACCTAAATAAAGTAGTTGCCTTTATGAATAAACTTCAAAAATTCAAAGTGCCTAACGAATAGTTGAATTTAATTTCTCTTTTTATATTATTATTTATTTTCTGATTTTTACTTCTCTTTCTATATTATTATTAATTTTGTCTTTGTTATATATCGTTCTAAATCATTATAGATTTTGTGTTTTTTACTTTTATAAATAAAAAGTTTAATCAAATATTTAAATATGTTTTTATTTTATTCCAGTATTACAAACATAAATTCGCAATGAAATAATATTTCAAACAAATTGTAAAGTTACATTATGAAATGTAATACCATGTGTATTTTTACATTTCTAGCTTTAATTTTTACGGTTATAAAAGAAAAATAAACATTTTAATATGTATTTTTACCTTTCTAGATCTTAATTTTACGGTTACAAATGTAATAATATACATTATAATAAGTATTGTTACATTTCCAATTGCAAATTTTACAACTTGTAAATGTAAAAATTACATTTCAAAATTCAAACTTTACATTGTAAAACATAATTTTACATATCAAAATTTAATTTTACATTTTAGAAATGTATTTTTAATATCAATAGTATTTAAATTACAATTTTATATGGAAATTTAAGTTTTGTTGTGTAAAAGTTTACACAACAAATATGTAAATATTTACATTTTTCTCAGCAGTAAATCAGTAAAATTACATGCTAATGGGAATTTTCCGAATGAAATATTTGGTATGTAAATTTACATTTATATGTATGTTTATTACAATTATTATTGGTCACAAATTAGCCAACAATTATTGTTGTAAATTTACACAATTTTTTTTTACAGTGTATAATATGTGTATATTTAGTGTTTAAGCAAATTTTGTCAACTATAGGTAAACGTAAGAAAAATTCCAAACCAATTGTAAACCCTCAAGGTGTTATCGAGCTTTCGCGTTTATCAAAATCAGAAACCGAACTAATAACAGCGTCAAAAAGCATTTAAGCACTCGTCAACTATCTTAAGCGTTGATACTCAAATTTACTTATCATATCAACCCTTTTTCCTAGGAGGGAGGTGTTATGCCCTCAAAATTTTAACTTTTAAAATCAACTATTTTATATTCTTTGCTGACTTAGTATTTAGTTACTCTTTCATTTTATAAATCCGGATGTTTCGTGTTTCATTTCATAAATGAAATGGTATGAATTGTCATAAGATTCTCTTACTGATGCGAGTCGAATCCCTGAGAACTCGAAAACACTGAGTGGTAATTTTTATGCACGTGTAAAATATTATAACCACGTATGCACCTATCTTGTTCATCTTTAATAATCAGTCTGTACAAAACCTTCCAATGGAAAGGACATCATAAACATATATACTACTACTACAATAAACTATCATATTATACATACACGATTTTGATAAATACCCGAAATATATATTCCTGTGTTCCTCTACAATTTTTGGGCACAACATACGGCTGAGTATGAGGTCCATCTTAATTTTCCATTACGCAATCGCGATTTATAAATAAATCTAGAACTTGCTTTGGAAAACTGATTGATTTTGAGAAGTCAGTCGATCAGTCGACCATACTAATCATAATGCGTATTAGACATCGTAGAAATATATATTAATAATATTTTAAGCCTCGAATATCTTTATTCTTTCACCGTCGCCCCGAGTGAGTCCATTACATACGTTTAGACACTAAAAGGAGAGGGATACATTCTTGCAGTGTATTGTGTTGGAAATTATATTTTTAATATAGATATTCCTCACATGCAAATGTCAAAGAATATATGCAAATTAGATTAATATATCTCCAAATCTTTACTTGTATATTCAAACAAGTCCTAAGTAAACGAAAGAATATCATATACATTACAAAACTTATTATTTTGTATAGTTTTATGAACTTATTTAGAAGCCAAACAATTTTAATTTGGTAATTTTTACATATTAATTATTGAATAGGTATTTTGTATGTAGTATAATCTAACTACATGCTAATTTACTAATATATCCATTAAGGACGAATGTCGCTTACCTCAGTGTGTTAGGGATATGCACGTCTTTTTTTTTTAAACTTCACTGCAGCACAATATATAAGTCTATAATGGTTTTCACTAAATATATTGCAGACATCTGTTCTACGTTCTTTGAAATACACGTTTACATATCACATTGTATTTGACAATGATATTTTACCATTTTGTTCACATTAACAGGTTTATTTGTAGGCTGCACCACGTGGTTTATTTGCATCAGACACTCTGATTTAAACACGTCCATTATTACACGATCTTTACTAAACCACATGAACACTTGTTAATAACACCCACAACATTATTGACTTATTAATATCAGAATGTATATCATACATAGAACGTATTCCATTACACGCCAACAAATTTTCGTACAACTCGCAACTGACTGCAAGCAAGTAACGTACGCAACCATAGATAATTCCACGCGACTGTGGAGTGCCATAGGCTGCGCAAGGCATCGTAGTGGGGGAGGACTGCCCAATCTGCCATATTGCATTTGATGTAGCTTAGCGTTGAACATTTACAGGGTTGTCCAAGAAACATCGTTGAAGTTAGTTTTGCATTTTAAACAAAATTTCTAGCAAAGTGATTCTACAACTTCAAAACAATTATGAAATGTAATACCTGACAACCATTTATATGCCAAGTTCTACCAGATGTCCATCGTACTTAGAAAAGGGGTGACAAAGTTTCGTGGCGGACGGTCTGTCATATATTCATTTTAAAAATATATATTTACATGTACCACTTATATTAAATATTAAAATATAAAATTAGCGATAATTTGGATCGTCCTCCTAGTTGTTGTAAGTTTATTGGTGAACATGGAATAAATTAACGTTATTTATACCAACAAAAATAATATTCTTTATTTTAAATCATTTGCAGTGACTTGCACTGAACGCATTGGTTAAATCATATCATATTTTTCTAATTTATAATATTTGGCTAGAATGTCGAATATAGGAGTAGCTGAAAAATCAATTAAATTTGAAAATAATGTTTTATTTTCCTTAAAAACATTGAAATTATCTTTGCTAATTACATCAAATAATTCTTACATCTTGTTAATTTATTTTACAATATTAGCTAGTATTAGATTTAAATAAGACGTTCGTAAAATGTTTATATATTTGTGCCTAGAATAGTTTCCGTTTATAGAAAACATTCTATATTTATATATCTCTGCTGATGCTAAATTACGTTTTATGTCTATTGATTTATGATTGAAATTAGCATGCAGCTGTGAACCATGGACAAAACCATAAATAATGTTAAAAAATAGTTATATAATTGAAGTAATGAATACATTTTTACGTAGGTAAAAGAAGAACATTAGCACCGATCACTTTAAATATGGTGCGTCCAAGTATCTTCCGAACGAGAGCTTGTTTAGTGTTGTTATTCGCCGTATGTACATATATGAATTTCTTCTGCCAAAACTTATGCTACTTAGTTTTAGAATATCTTCAAATACATGTGAATGTGAAGTTTTGGCTTTTTTTAATATCAGAATGTATATCATACATAGAACGTATTCCATTACACGCTAACAAATTTTCGTACAACTCGCAACTGACTGCAAGCAAGTAACGTACGCGACTGTGGAGTGCCATAGGCTGCGCAAGGCATTGTAGTGGGGGAGGACTGCCCAATCTGCCATATTGCATTTGATGTAGCTTGGTGTTGAACATTTACCGGGTTGTCCAAGAAACATCGTTGAAGTTAGTTTTGCATTTTAAACAAAATTTCTAGCAAAGTGATTCTACAATTTCAAAACAATTATGAAATGTAATACCTGACATCCATTTATATGCCATGTTCTACCAGATGTCCATCGTACTTAGAAAAGGGGTGACAAAGTTTCGTGGCGGACGGTCTGTCATATATTCATTTTAAAAATATAAATTTACATGTACCACTTATATTAAATATTAAAATATAAAATTAGCGATAATTTGGATCGTCCTCCTAGTTGTTGTAAGTTTATTGGTGAACATGGAATAAATTAACGTTATTTATACCAACAAAAATAATATTCTTTATTTTAAATCATTTGCAGTGACTTGCACTGAACGCATTGGTTAAATCTTATCATATTTTTCTAATTTATAATATTTGGCTAGAATGTCGAATATAGGAGTAGCTGAAAAATCAATTAAATCTGAAAATAATGTTTTATTTTCCTTAAAAACATTGAATTTATCTTTGCTAATTACATCAAATAGTTCTTACATCTTGCTAATTTATTTTACAATATTAGCTAGTATTAGATTTAAATAAGACGTTCGTAAAATGTTTATATATTTGTGCCTAGAATAGTTTTCCGTTTATAGAAAACATTCTATATTTATATATCTCTGCTGATGCTAAATTAAGTTTTATGTCTATTGATTTATAATTGAAATTAGCATGCAGCTGTGAACCATGGACAAAACCATAAATAATGTTAAAAAATAGTTATATAATTGAAGTAATGAACACATTTTTACGTAGGTAAAAGAAGAACATTAGCACCGATCACTTTAAATATGGTGCTTGTTTAGTGTTGTTATTCGCCGTATGTACATATATTAATTTCTTCTGCCAAAACTTATGCTACTTAGTTTTAGAATATCTTCAAATACATGTGAATGTGAAGTTTTGGCTTTTCAGTGTTTATATTTGTTTTTTCTACTTGTGGTATATTCTAACAGAATGTGATATGCAATCTGAAATACACCACTGAAGGTTGGGTTGATAAAACAGAGTTATTTTGATAGTTTATTGGTGTCTTAATTCAATGTCAAAAGAAATTATGTTTCTCGTATAATTATATTCATTTATTGACAACCTTTACTAATTTAACTTTATTGTATATCAAAAATTTATGCATTGCCTTGCTTTGAACCTTCTTATATATATCAGTTTAAGATAAGAAAATTAATAAATTACAAATTTTGAATAATTAGAAAAATTTATACTATATTTATTTTTACTTTCTTGTACGCAGAATAAGTAAAAATTGTAATAATAAAAAAATTCGTTCTCGAGTTTTTAACGGAAATATACGTTTTGACCTTCCCTGAATTGATTCCGACTATTTTTGGAATGATGTAAAAAAATTACAGTTGTTCGAAAGATATTTTAAAAAAACCGCTAATTTTCTTCTATTAGTCAAAGACTTTATTTGAAATCTTGGGCACCTGTCAAATTTCTGACATTAATAAATCAGTTATATCGCGAATTCTTCAAAATTATTGTGCTAAATGAACTGTGAAAACTGCACAACGTTCAGGGTGACCCGGCATAAATACTTCCAGAATTGATATGCTGATTTTACGAGCAGCCAAACCAGATCCCTGGACAACGGCTTTGTAAATTAATCCATATATCAAATATATAATTAGTTCTTGTACTGTACAACTGCGGCAAGTTAAAGGAGGACGTTACAGTCGTAGACCTGCAAAATACCCTTTACTAGGTAAGAAGCAGTGGACCGCCCGCTTAAAATTGCTAAGGAGCGTTTGAATTGGAGCATAAATAAGTGGAAAATATTGCTATTAAGCAACGAATCTAAATATAACTTATCCGAATATAATGAATCATGCTCGACATCCATCTGGTTAGAAATGAAATCCTCGATCCTTTTAAATATGGTGGTGGTAGCGCCTTAGTGTGAGGATGTTTCTCAGGGCTTTGTATGGGGGAAGTGCACCGAACAGATTGTATTACTTACAAATTTATCTACAATGACATTTATCAAAATATCATGCTACTATTTGCCGAAGATGAAATGTCCCTTCGATGGGTTTTTCAACATGGCAATGATCCTATACACACAGCATAATTAAAGAATGGTTTGCTGATAATGACATACAAGTTTTGCCATGGTCATCACCGTCTCCAGATCTAAATCCACTTAAGAACATGTGGGAAATCTTAAATAAAATAATTCAGCAGCAAACATACTCTAATGTTCAAAAACTATTTGAGGCCATTGTTACAGAATGGTAACAAGTTCCGCAAAATATAATTGATTAACTAATATCACCAATACCTCGACGCTACAAAGCTGTAATTAAAAGTAGAAGATATGCAACAAAATATTGACAATCAATCAGTAGCTAAAATAAAATCTATGGTCTAATAGCAAGTTGCTTAACTTTTGTCGCTGTGCTATTAAGCAGTGTAGCGTATATTACAGTGTATATATTTTAGTTCTAAACTATTGTGAAACATATTTTGTGATTTAATAAATAATTCTTTGTGTTTCAATTATACATAGATTATAGCCTCTTAATCGCATATCCTTATTTTTGACATCTTTTGCTTGGCACAGATATAGTTGCTTAACTTTTTTCCGACATTGAATGTATTATTTTTACAGATAAAAGATTTTTATTAAGAATGTTGCGCTTAAACAAATTTAATTTAGCGAAGACTCGAGTCAAATTAGATAACTTTTTTTATACAGAAATCGTATGCCCGAATTTTTGCCAATAGAGACCTGACTAGTGCACAATTTAAAAATATCCAGAAAGCGTATATGTTCATAAAAACTAGTGTGTTTTATTCGATTTAATATAATATGTATTAATTTAGATGTTTTGATCCATTGCCGAAATTAACGAAAGCATTATCGCTGGTATATATACATAGCTAAATTAATAGATACAAATCCTAGTATATGTGACTTCGACACGTTGCTTAAATATATCTTTTTGATTGCAGATGATAGAATTCACAATGCTGATTGCGCTTCCGATGTTTATATTATAGATTTCAGTGGCGTTCAACTTTGGCATGTTTTGAAAAAAACCATTATTAGTTTAAAAAAACCCTTTCATCTCATAAAGGTAACCCTCTGTATTTATATATTTTTGATTTTTATTACATATAGTTCTTTTTAGAATGTGTTTTCTGATCGGATCCTAGGTATTCATTTCCTCAACACACCTACGTATGCAAATTTAGTAATAACTTTGGCCAAATCTATACTTTCTTCAAAAATAGCGAATAGAGTAAACACCACACTATATTTATTATGAGTCTATTTTTATGAATTCAGTCTCACCCGAGCGCTCATAGCGAACGGACGTGTTACATCAACTGATAAAGTGATTACGAACGTAGATCAAAACCTATAACCTAAAACTGAGAACAGCCTGCATATATATATATATATATATATATATATATATATATATATATATATATATATATATATATATATATATAAATATATATACACAAAAGTGCAGTTGCAGCCAAACGCATTGGTCAGACCACATTAATAATGGAGTCTACCAGCGACGGCGTATACGCTAACACAAATATTTCCCAAAACTTATACTATCAAACACAACAGCAACTCACCACAGGAATGGCCACACACCTACAAACAAAATCAGCCACACAACCAATAATGGTCAACTCCTCACAACCAATAATAAATCCAGCGTTTCAACCATGCACAAGTACCCACAGTCAATTCAACACACTTCCTGTACAAAATGAATACTCATTTGACTCTACATTACAACGTGAAAGCATACCACCGACACCCACTTCGTCGCACAGTAGTAATGCCCAAGAAGATTACCAATTGGTTATACGAAGAAAAAATAAGAGACATGGCACAAATGCACCTTACAAGACCACTATGAAACCCACAGCAAACCCAACTAACGTAACCGGAATAGAAACATCAAACATGTATGTAGACCTACAAGAAGAGAATGATACGGAAGAGAACGCTGAAGAAAACGAAATAAAACCACCACCGATATTCATTCCAAGCATTAAGCAAATAAAAGCGATGACAGAAATAATAGGGAGATACATCCCCTTATCCGAATACGAATACAAACTAAACCATAACACAATGAAGATACTAACCAAAAACAGAAAAGCATATTCACTGCTGAACAAAGGACTGAAAGAATCCAACATAGATCATCACACATACCAGTTCAAAACAGATAGAGCCTTCAGAACCGTGCTAAGACACATACATCACTCAATGGACACTGAAGAACTAAAAATCGAAATAGAGTCAAAAGGGCATAGAGTAAGAAATATCCATAAAATGCTCCATCGTATAACAAAAGCTCCACTCTCGCTGTTCTTAGTAGATCTTGAACCTGCTGAGAACAATAAAGACATCTACGACATAAAATACTTACAGAGCGCCAAAATACAGTTTGAACCCCCCCACAAAAAGAAAGAAATAGTACAATGTAAAAATTGTCAAAGATACGGACATAGCAAAGCCTACTGCTACAGACCACCCAGATGCGTGAAATGCGGAAAACCCCACGAAACAACCTCTTGCAATAAAACAAGAGAATCGCCAGCCAAATGCGCACTCTGTTTAGGCAGTCATCCAGCCAACTACAAGGGCTGTAACGTATATAAAGAAATACGTCAACGTAGATTCCCTCCACTTAGAGAAAGGCGAATCAATACCGAAACATCAAAAGAAACTGAAACACCACAACCTGGAACCACATACGCAGACGCCACCAGAAATAATGAGCAGAGATCACAGACAACAAATCCTGGGTCAGATGACCTGTCAACAATGATGAGAGAAATGATAAATGAAATGAGAACATTTATGAAACACCAATCTGAGCAGATGTCAACACTAATGAAATTACTATCAACCGTCATAACCAAAATACGTTAATGGAGCACACACTCAGAATTGCCGCCTGGAATGCCAACGGTCTGGCTAATCATAGTCAGGAGCTAATCACATTTATAAATATAAACAAACTAGACATTACACTAATATCTGAAACCCATTTCACAAACCGTAGTTACCTAAGAATTCCGAGGTATACGGTATACGACACCAAACACCCAGACGGAACAGCTCACGCAGGAACTGCTGTCATAATTAGGGATGGCATTAAACACTTTGGACTGCCAAATTACGAAACCGAGCACATCCAAGCAACCACAGTACAAATCGAAGACTGGAATGGCCCAATAACTATCTCAGCCATATACACACCGCCGCGACATACCATCACCCAGAACCAATACATGAACTTTATTCAAACGGTCGGAAACAGATTTATTATTGGAGGGGATTTCAACGCTAAACACCAACAATGGGGATCCAGAGTTAACAACACCAGAGGAAAAAACCTTCTCAGAGTAATTCAAACAAACAACATAAGCTACCTCTCAACTGGGGAACCAACCTACTGGCCCACCGATAGAAACAAAACACCAGACCTAACAGACTTTTTCTTAGTGAAAGGGAAATCACGAGAACACATGAACATCGTCTCAAGCTTAGATATGACATCAGACCACTCACCCATAATCGCGACCTTTAGCGCTAGCGTAATTACCGAAGTCGAAAAATCACCCAAACTACACAACCGCAAAACAAATTGGGAACTTTTTCATGAGCTTCTCACTGAAAAAACAAAAGTCAATATACCGCTAAAAACACACACTGAAATTGACATAGCTGTGGAACAAATGAATAAAAACATCCAAGAATCAGCGTGGCAAGCTACACCAAAACCTCAACAAACAACGAAACAATTTGAAACAAATCCAATACATATAAAAGAACTTATAGCCATTAAACGAAAATGCAGAAGAACCTGGCAAAATACCAGGCAACCAAACGACAAAAACAACTACAATAGAGCGGTAAGAGAATTAAAAGAAGCACTACAAGAGAAAAGAAACCAATACTTCAAAGAGTACCTCCAAAATCTATCATCAACTAACGCAACAGACTACTCCCTATGGAAGGCCACACGAAAACTTAAGCAGCCGCAAATCCCAATCTCCCCTATCAGAAATCAAGACGGAAGTTGGGCACGAAACACGGAAGAAAAAACAACAACATTTGCCACACACCTAGCAACGGTTTTCCAACCGTTCCCAAAGCACGCAAACGTAGACGACGAAGACGTATTGCAATATTTAGAAACACCGCTGCAAATGTCACCACCAATAAAAGCAATCACTCCTAGGGAAATCGCAACGACAATCAAAAACCTCAACAATAAAAAAGCGCCAGGATACGACCTCATCACAGGTAAAATACTAAAAGAATCACCAAAAAAACTAGTATTACAAATGACGGCCATCTTTAATGCCATACTGAGACTTGGTTACTTTCCGACACAATGGAAAATAGCAATAATAATCATGATCCCAAAACCTGGTAAAAACCACTCTGACGTCTCATCCTACAGACCTATTAGCCTGCTCCCGATTATATCGAAGATCTTTGAAAAACTCCTCCACAAAAGAATGAAACCAATTCTGGAGAAAAACAAAATAATACCCGACCACCAATTTGGATTCAGAGAAAGCCACTCAACCATCGAGCAAGTGCACAGAGTTACTGAAAAAATACAGAATTCCCTGGAAAATAAAGAGTACTGCTCAGCCGCATTTCTAGACGTCAGCCAAGCCTTTGACAAAGTTTGGCACCAGGGCTTACTCTATAAAATTAAAAAGACGCTGCCTCATCAATACTACTTGATATTTAAGTCCTACCTTGAAAACCGATACTTCAAAGTGAAAATACGAGAAGACTACTCTGTTCTGCGGGATATTCAAGCTGGAGTACCACAAGGCAGTGTCCTCGGACCAACATTGTATACGTTATACACGGCCGACTTACCTAATAATGACACAACTATGACAGGAACCTTCGCGGATGACACAGCTATAGTGGCAACGGACCGGGATCCCATTATCGCATCTGAACTACTACAAGAGCAACTAAACCAGATCCAAAGCTGGTCCCAGAAATGGCGCATAAAAGTTAATGACTCCAAATCAAACCACATCACGTTTGCAACGAGAAAGGAAACTTGCCCACCCGTAATGTTTAATAACAGCGAATTGAGCCAATCGGAAGAGATAAAATACCTAGGCATACACCTGGACCGGAGACTAACCTGGAAAAAGCATATCAAAACTAAACGTAAACAAATTGGCCTCAAACTAAGCAAGATGTACTGGCTCATTGGAAGAAAATCACAACTTACCATGGAAAATAAACTGTTACTCTACAAGGCCATTATAAAACCAATATGGACATATGGAATTCAACTGTGGGGAACAGCAAGTCAATCAAACATCAACATCATCCAGAGAATTCAATCAAAAATCCTACGCATAATAGTAGACGCGCCATACTATGTACCTAATGATACCATACATCAAGACCTACTCATACCAACTGTCACAGAAGAAATCAGCAGACTAAGCCAAAGATACCAGGAAAGACTGGAAAACCATCCTAACCAACTTGCCATCAGACTCTTGGATAACAGTGGGGAAGTTAGAAGGTTAAAAAGACACCATATCCTAGACCTAATCGACAGATACAAATAAATAGTACCGAGCAGTCAATGTGCAAAATCCGCAAGTTAAGGTAACGAAGTACCACCACTGGGTAGTACTTCATCAAAGACCGCACCATTACAACAAATTTATTTATAGTCCAACCGGACTGATCATAAATGAGACTCAAAGGAAGATATAATAAAAAAAAAAAAAAAAAAAATTTTTATGAATTAATATTGTTTTTTTTTTGTTTAGGTTTTTGTGCATAATGATTAGAAGACGCTACATACGATTGTAGATTCATGTACTGTACGTATATAATACGAAGGTAGTGAGATATCTATTGGAAAATTAATTGGTTAGTATTGATTAGTAAATCATAATATACACAAGTATCTGTTTTTCCTAAATGAAAAATAATATTAATTACCCCTATGCGTATGGCAACCGCAATACTTCAATCACTATTAAATATTTGATTACGATAATTATGTTGAGCTTATTGCTTCTAACAAAAAATGTATGTTTTTATTTTGCAGATCAAAGTTGTGATCCCTACATTGTGCCGTGCCGATGAAGAAATTTCGCCGAGCGCGCTTTATCAACCGGCCGTCCCGACCGTCATGTTTTTTTATTTTAAATTTTATAATATGATACTAAATTATCACATTTATTAGATATGTGTACCAAAAATCGTATTTCCATCTTTATTCCTTTTCACCTAGTATCAATTTTAAAACAAGATATCATTTTACGGTTTCATGTATGTTTACTAAGACTGAGAAAAATGCTATCATACTTTGGCATAATCACAAATTTCCTTGTGAATATTTGTTATTACATTACGCACAAAAACAGAAATATTTATTTTTACAAAAACGACCAATCTTTTACTAAAATCTTGTGTGTTGTTGTAGTTACGTGTAATTAATGATATCGAGATAAAAATATAGTAGATTAGCTAAAGAATCAATTGGGTAACATAAATTTAATAGAGATCTATTACAATTGTAATAGAAGTGAAACTCCACTCAGCATCAGCTAGGTTCATTAGCTTTCGCCTAATGATGCCAACTAAATTATTTTGAGAATATTCTTTCATTACAAATTATAAAGGTCACAGAAGAGATTAGAGCCATCGCAGAGAGTTATTGAAGGCAGATGTAGATCCTATTAAATACCAGATTTATAATATATTCTAAGACAAATAAATCTCTATCAAATAATTATATTATCAAAGGAATCAGCCAGGGCAGCTTACCGGGCTACTCTCCAACGAAGAGGATAGGTATAAATAAGTATCATTTATTGAAATAATATCAATACACAATATGGTCGTCATGATAAATAACACGCACTCATTTACACAAATAAGCAATGCGACTATGTTTAAAATTAGTTTAGGACCGGGACAGCGCGTACGCAGTCCCGACTACCAAAAATTACGCGCCCGAGTTATTCGCATTAGGAATAATCGCAAGGGTCAGCTCAACCAAGGTGCAATGGGAGAGCCTCACCCCGAGGGAACCGCCTTGATGATCACGGTAACCCCTACGCCAGGTAAGTATGCTTTCCAATGGCTTCATGAGAGCTTATATGCATCGCCAAAAATATGTATAAGCAGGAGCGGTAATGTTACATAACATTTTAATAGAGATTATTGTTTTAACTTTTAAAATTTTAATTCAAATTATCGTTATTTTATTGATACGTTGCAATTATGGCTGAATTTATATACATTTACAACTTTTAGGATAGAAATTATATTCAATTTACTATCTATTTATTTTTTGCAAACTGTAGCGGTAGCCATCACGGAATGAAATAGACAAATAAATTTTCATTATTATTTTTAATTTAATGAATACTTTATATCTTACTTGTAAATTCGTATTCGAGAATTACTTATCTTTTTAGGTACAACCTTCCTCAAAACAATCACTTTCTCCCGACCTGCAAAGATAGTAAAAAGTTCTTAAGTTTAAAATTTCTTAATTTTCAAACACTACGGCGGTAGAGCCACCACACACAAACTTAAATTTTTCTCATGATTACAATTCTTATTAGTTCGCATAAGAGAGTAATATATAGTTAATTTCAACTCTTAAATAATTTCAATATT
Source organism: Nebria brevicollis (assembly GCA_944738965.1). Lineage (NCBI taxonomy): Eukaryota > Metazoa > Arthropoda > Insecta > Coleoptera > Carabidae > Nebria > Nebria brevicollis. The sequence continues at coordinate 5,263,004 of OX122908.1, forward strand.
TCACTATATAATTATTTATTGAAATACAAAAACTTCTGACTTGTATATGAGAATATTTACATGCGAAAACATTAATAAAATTGAATAGTTTTGGGCATTTAACTTGCTTATCTTTATAAGTGCCTCCCCAATTTCAAAATAAAGTTTTATTCTAAAATGATTCTACGATATAAATTAATAAACAGCTTTTGACGGTAGACGCCACCATATTAGCATTGAAAATATCGCATTGATTTATGTAATAATTGCGGCAAAAAGTGCATTCGATACGAGTGTGGTTTAAATTTTGTGGCGAGTAGAAACGTTGCAAGGTATAAGTTGGTAAACAATAAAAAAGAATACTGTCACGTCCGGGTTAAGCAATAGGGCGGCAGAGTTAGGCCCGTGCCACGCATCTGACCTAAATAATAGGCTCAATCGCCAAATATTGCCTGATTGCGGCTTAACAAAATGGCACGTGCATACTTATCCAGCAAACCCTGGTCCAAACCAAGGTTTCCTCGATACACCACAAAACCAATGGCCGAGATAACGACAGGCTATATAAACTATGAGGAAGAGACAATCGGGATAGTCTCTCATAGTCTTTACCCGACTACGTTAAACCTATAATATAAAAGCCAACGATTAAGTGTTAGAAACATGTGTACGTTCAATGTACTACTGTAAGTACCTTTTTATTTAATAAAACACCAAACTAAAACGTATGAATATATAACTGTGTTATGAATTTATAAACTCCTTTCACATCCTCTTGTGCTTGACTCCTGATATGATATAAAAATCCTGCAGGAGTTACAGTCTTGGCGGGAACCTCAATTCAATTAACAAAATAACGTCACAGCCAACCATCAGCTCGTGACAATTGGTGGAGGCACCGGGTATCCTCGAAAAATCGTAAAATTTTTTCTCTTAAAAATAAAATGCAATAAAAGTTAAACTCAATTTGAACGAGTAGGGAATTATAAGTAGAGAGAATACCTAGTGGGAAATAGATTAAAAGCAAGGAAAATACGGACCACTGCTTGGTTCACAGGCCGGTGTAATCCTATTGGAACGCGAAATAAAATCAGTAAATTTGATAAAACAAAATAATTGTTTTATAATTTGAATAAAAGAATTTTTTGACCAAGACCAAGCACAGGAGAAAGAGGGTTTATGTATGTTTGTTGAGGGACTGTCACTAAAATACACATGCACTAACTAATAATGAATCATATAAGTTATGAACAAAAACGAATATAATTTACGACCGCGAGAAAACAATTTAAACACAGCGCGATTAGTATTAACGGGAAAAACAAATAATATGTTGAGAACCCCTTCGGCGGGAACAAGTAGTAGAAACGTAACTTCAGCTAGCAAGGAAACACAATTAATTAATCAATTCACACCCCCAGATACAAGTCCGTTAGGCGCGTTAGAATCAAGTAATTTAGAAGCTGAATTAAGTATAGAAAGCGCGAACACTAGAGACCCTACACTATTGCATTCGGGATTTGAAAACCTAGACATATCAAACGCAGAAAACATAAATAACATTAGCGTAAATATGGCGCTAGGACATAACAATATGTTGATGGACGTAGCGGAAGATCTAAGTTCAAAACCAAAAGAACTGAGATGCATAATTCCGGATAGCTTTGACCCGAAGGCAAAGCAAGACGTAACAAGGTTTATAAAACAATTTAATACAGCGGCAGAAACAAACCGTTGGAACGACGCGCTCAAGAGACAATATTTTAAATTATACCTAGTTGGCGCGGCAGAAACATGGTATAACATTAATGTTAACGGACGTGATTACTCGTGGAGACAGATTTTAGACGAATTCAGAAACGCATTTCTACCGCGCGGACACATGGAAAATCTGCATGAAAAATTTAGAAACTTGAAACAGGGCCAAGACGAGGACCCTCGCGATTATTATTTTACAATGATGGATATATGTAATCAATTTGAAACCCCGCTATCAGATGCGGAGATAACGAATCAAATAATAATAAATTTAGACCCAGATCTACAAACGCAATTAGCACCATTCGGAGTACAAAGTTTAAAAGAACTCAAAGAATGTATAGATAAACTATGCATAATTCAAGAACGCAAACGGGCGTTGAGAGAAGCGAGAGAGACAGCACGTAGCGCAGTATCAATGCAAGAGCAAGCATTGCGGTTTGAAAAATTAGCGGATAGATTAGAAATCCAAGCACACGGTCACGAAGATAGGCAAAGAACATATAATTCAAATATGAGAAATAACGCGAGATATATTAATACACGCTATAATCAACCTTATGTTGGGCGCGGGTACGGAAATAACAATTACGGGAATAACAGTTACATAAATAATGGCTACGGACAGAATAGATATCAGGCAGGCCAAAGTAATTATGCGAACCCAGGTAGTTATCAAACGCAAAGAAACTATCCGACCTACCCATCAGGTAGAAATGAATCGGGACAAATGAGGTGTGGTTTTTCAAACCAACCACAGAGCAGAGCTCCCATTAATAATTTTTCGGGACGTGGAAGAGAGACGACAGGTAACAGACCACCGCAAGATACGCGGGGCTTTCAACAACATCTAACACGTACCCACGACGGAAGACCAATATGCTTTAAATGCAGTAAACCAGGTCACGTAGGGCGTATGTGCCCAGGGCCACAAAGGCCACAACAGACCGATGTTCGTCAAAACATGGCGACAAATTCGGGAAACGCCAATGCACGACGCTAATGGCCGATAGTGTTGTGTATAGCCAAAACCAGGGCCCAAAGACAACTTGCAAAATATTAACGGTACAAGGTCTTGTAAATTCAAAATCTATAGAAATAATAATTGACACGTGAGCTACGTGCAATATAGTCAAAGCCTGCCACACTGAAGACTACGAAGAAAATAGAATTCACGTCCTCAAATCCGCGGGAGGGCATGTAATCGAAGTTTTGGGTAGCACGGTAGTTAATGTCATAATTGGGGGATGGACTATAAGCCTAGCCTGTTTAGTAGTGAAAGACCTTCCCCGTGATATTTTAATAGGGACTCAATTCCTTTGGGAAAATAGAGCTTGTATAGATTTTGAAAACCAAAAGATAATTTTTAATGCAAAATTAGGAGATAAAGAATACGAAATAAATTTCGCGCGTGCCGTGGTAGAGTTAAAAGATAAGGATGAAAAAATTGAAGCAGAGGAAGTCGAGGTTTTAGAAAGATTAGACGACATGCCACAGGACGGATGCATGACAGAAGCGCGGTTTTATAATAAATTTATTATCACCAAGTCGGAAATTTTATATTATGGCGAGGAAAAGGAAATTAAAGTCAAAGAAATCGGACGTTACGCGTTTAGTCATATGTTCATACCGCGAACGGAATTTTTGGTTAAAAATGGATTACAAATAAGAAATATAAGCTCTATAGAACCAAATATGGGCGTATGGAACTTGGTTATATAGAACATTCGCCGAGTGCCGTTTAGATTATTCGCAAATACGGCATTAGGCTACAACGAAGTAATAGAAGAACTCGAAACAAGCGAATATAAACACAACGAAATATATGTAATAACTGACGAGTCACAAGAAGTACTATGCGAACATAATATAAATAAACAACTAAATGAAAGCGAGAAAAATAAATTATTAGATCTGATAGACGAATACACGGATTTATACGCGTGGAATTCAAAACAGATCGGTTTAACAGATACAGCAGAACACGAAATAAATACAGGCGACGCATAGCCTATTCATCAACGACCGTATAGGGTATCCCACAAAGAAAGGGAAGTTATCCAAAATCAAGTCAAAGAAATGCTGGCAGATAATATAATTAGACCATCCTACGGTGCATGGTCATCGCCAGTGGTATTAGTTAAAAAGAAGGATGAAACATGGAGATTTTGTGTCGATTATAGAAAATTAAATGCCGTCACGAAAAATGACGTCTACCCATTACCTGTTATTGAAGACATTCTGAGTTACATTGGAAACTCAAAATATTTTTTCAGTCTGGATTTGTTCAGTGGATACTGGCAAATACCGGTAAAAGAAGAAGATAAAACAAAAACAACATTTATAACGCCAGATGGCCAGTACGAATTTAACGTACTTAGCTTTGGACTATGCTCAGCACCAGCCACGTTTCAAAGGATGGCAGATAGCGTATTTAAAGACATAAAATGGAAAGAAGTATTAATTTATTTAGACGACGTAATTATTTTCAGCGAAACATTCACAGAGCACCTAATCAAGCTAAGGCACGTATTTGAACGCTTGCGGGAAGCAAAACCAACCTTAAAACCGTCAAAATGTACCTATTTGCAAACAGAGATTGATCTGTTAGGGTACCGAGTAACAAGCCAAAGACTTAATCCGGATGCAAAGAAAATTGAAGCTGTAGTAAATTTCCCAATTCCACAGAAAGTTAAAAAACTACAAAGTTTTTTAGGACTCTGTAATTACTATAGAAAATTCATAGAAAATTTTGCAAAAATTGCTAGACCTTTATATTTAATGACTAAAAAAGATGTGTAATTTTAAACTGAAGGAAATGCACTGGAGGCATTTAATGAACTTAAACATAAATTAACTACAACCCCAGTATTAGCACATTTTGATCCAGCTAAAGAAATAGAAATTAGAGTAGACGCATCTGGAGAAGGGCTTGGCGCAGTATTATTGCAATTAGACAAGGATGAATGGCATCCTATAGCGTATGCTTCCCGAAGGTTGACAAAAGCCGAAGCAAACTATAGTACATCACAACAGGAATGTTTAGCATTTGTATATGCTCTAGGACAGTGGCGCCCATACGTGTGGGGAAAGCCATTTAGAGTCGCAACAGACCACCACGCATTGTGTTGGTTGAAATAAATCAGAGACCCAGTGAATAGATTGGCCAGATGGAGCTTGAAGATACAAGACTATCAATACTCAATCTTTCACAAAAGTGGAAAAGCACATATTGATGTAGATTGCCTATCACGCAACCCATTACATACAGCGACGCTAGCAGACGAAGAAGCAACATTAGAAGTGGAGACATACATAATTATCCCAACGGACATGGAAGAATTACAAGCTAAAGATGAAAAATTAGAAGTATTAATTAAAGCAATAAAAGACGAGAATTATGGAAATGCGTTATTACAACGCAGAGCCAAAAATTACGAAATTAGAAATAATATTTTATTCAAACGCAACCCTAAATTAGACGGCGCGTCAGGATTATTAGTGATGCCTCAAGATTTAATCGGAGAAATCTTATATGCTAATCATAATGAACCATTAGCCGGACATTTAGGTTTCGCTAAAACATACGACAGAATAAGAACACGATATTATTGGGATAATATGCTAAATGACGTCAGTAAATATGTAAAAGGATGCGCGGATTGTCAAGCAAGAAAAGGCGTAACAAACGTTAAGCCAGCAGGTATGCTACACCCGATACCGATCAGACAACCATTCGACAGAGTCGGAATTGACTTATTGGGGCCTTTCAGAAGAAGTAAGCGGGGAAAAACATTCGTAATAGTCGCAACAGAATACGCAACGCGCTGGGCATAAACGCAAGCTTTACCCAGTGGCAAAGCCGAACCAGTGGCAAGATTCATCTTGGAAAGGATAATCTGTCGCCACGGTACACCGCGTGTACTGTTAAGTGACAGAGGAAAAGTTTTTCAATCGCAGATGGTCACCGAACTATTGCGGTGCATGGGGTCTAATAGTCAATTCACGACAGCATACCATCCGCAAACCAACGGCTTAACTGAAAGGTTAAATAAAACCATCGCAAATATGTTATGCATGCATACAAACACAGCACAAAATGACTGGGACGAATACTTAGCCCACGTCACGTTCGCTTATAATACGGCTAAACAAGACACGACTCAAATGTCACCGTTTAAATTAATTTACGGACGCGATCCGATATTACCTACGGAAGCTCAATTAAATGAGCCGATTGAGAATGAAGTAGTTATTAAAACTAGGGAACAATTAGTAGAGATTAGGGAACAAGCCAAAGAGCGTATACAAAATAAACAGTTAAAAGATAAAGGCCGTTATGACAAAAAACACAGGACGGTTGAGTATAAGATAGGAGATAAGGTCGGAGTTCGCAATCCGGAAAGACATGTAGGTAAATGCGACAAATTATTATGTAAATGGTTCGGACCATACGAGGTCATAGAGAAAAAATCGGATGTAACATACATAGTTAAAAAAGGAAAAGGGAATAAAATTTAATTTGAAGCAGTTCACGTTGAACGCATGAAACCATATTTCGCGCAGTGGGAACCGCGCAACGACAACGAACGATATCAGTTGCGGCCTAGAAAGGTCGTTGAACAAAACAAAGCGGCAGGACCGCATTCAGCCCAGTAGAAAAAAAAAGAACACACACACGTAAATTAAACAATTTTAAATTAATTAACATATATTTATAAACATATTAATACACACAAAAAATTACACAAATATCTTAAAAACAAAACATAGTATAAAAAAATATATATATACATATATATATATATATATATATATATATATATATATATATATATATATATATATATATATATATATATATATGTAGCGTAACCAATTCTAGCGTCTCTAGCCTTATGTCTAATTCCCGTGCACTCACTTTAGCACTTTGTCTTCAACTGTCCGTCCCTTACTGTTCTACCTACTTAGTCTACCAAGCACAGGCGGGGTCGAGGGATAAGGGAGCATACTCAGCAATTCCTTATCGCTTGCTGGCGCGCCACACTACCTCCTCCTTACTTCATACTTCCTCCTGGAAGCGTATTTTGAGCAGGGCTTCTTCTCTTGCTCTTCGTGGTGGCAATACACGAAGACGTGTAGGTATTGGATCCGGCACTAGGGGAGTTATGGTCTGGTCAAGGGGAACCTCCTCTTCGCTTGATGTCTGCCTCTCCAAGGCAACTTCCCCTTCGAGAGGTTCCTGATTTCGTGGTGGTGTAGCATCTCCGACACTCGAATAGCCCGGGACGTCTTCTGCTGGCCCCGGCGTCTCTACTTCGGTTCTCTCTGGCGTCATCAGAGGAGTGGAGTACCGAGTATTCCTCGACTCCGGTGATCCCGTCGGAGTCGCGAGGAACGCTTCGGATAAGGGGGTTATTCTGTCAGAACTCCGGCTCCATGATGATGTATTAAGCGGAGAGTTGGTTGTCCGGGTTGGCTCTATAATTCGGGATGAATACCTCTGCGGTAGATGTCTCCTTCTAGGGGTTTCGGGCCTCCGGTAGATTCGGATTTCTACATCGGTTTCTTCAAAGACTTCGTGCAACAAATCCTTGACTCGATCTTCCGTTAATCCGTCCAGTCCACATGCTATCATTGGTATAGCTAATTTAACAATATTTTCCTCAACTAATTTCCGCCGTAGAGAAATTAAAACCTTGCGTAAGTTGGTATACGTAGGTTTCTGATAACTTCTCTCCTTAGTTATTAAGTAAAATATTGCTCGCCCTTCCCGCTTTAGCATCGCAGTGGTCCCCACTGTAGATTCCTGTTTCCTCAATTCGGGTAGCCCTCCGAATCGCGATTTGAATTCTGCAGCAATACCGGCCCCCATACGCAAATCTCGTGCTACACAATGCGCTAACGCATATTGAGGGGGAGCATCAAAGAGATCTCCGCTTACTTCCAACAAGGAGAATTTGGCCGGGGTAGCACCTCGGCTGACTACTGGCTCGTCCCGCTTGCTCGGTCGTCCGGGACGTCGGTTGGCCCTTTCTTCTATTCTGGCTTGCTCAGGACCCGGTTGCTTATAGCATGGTTTCATTCGGTTTGCATGCAGTACCATGCGTTTGTGACGAAACGCGCAATGTTGCACCCGGAAGGTATTCATACCCATGCTTTTTAACACGCGATATGGTCCGGTCCATGGCCGGTGCAACTTGAAACTCTCACCAACTTTAGGTGTTGGTTGATGAACCCATACCAAATCGCCCACTTGAAAAGTTGGTGTTCGAGCATCCTTATCGTAATACTCCTTACGTCTCTGGTGTGAAGCTTCCAGCTGATGTCTCACGGTCGCATGGGCATAGTCCAATGAAGAACGGAGCTGCTGAAGATATTTCTCTTCGGATTGGTATGATGTTCCCGGAGGGAGGCCATACTGGATATCTGCTGGTAGCCGGGATTCCCTCCCAAACATCAAGGAGAAAGGAGTGTGTTTGGTACTGTCATGTTGGCTCGACCGATAAGCCATCATAACCAAGGGGAGCTCCTCATCCCACGTTCGTTGTCGTTCGCCTGCATAATGAGATAGCATGGCGATCAGTGTTCGGTTAAACCGTTCTACCATACCGTCCGACTGCGGATGGAACGGTGTCGTACGAGTCTTATTAATTCCGAACAATCGACACATTTCTTGAAATAGCAGGGCCTCAAACTCTTTGCCCTGGTCCGAGTGTAATGTCTCCGGAGCACCGTATCTACACACAAACTCCTGCACGAAAACACGCGCAACTGTCGTTGCCGACTTATCTGGCAACGGGTAAGCTTCCGTCCATTTCGTAAAGTAATCACCCACTACTGCGACGTATTTATTTCCATTTTTAGTTGTTGGTAATGTAAGCAAATCGATCGCGACTCTTTCAAGTGGTCGTGTTACCAGTTGTGTCTGTAGTGGGGCTTTTGGTCCTGGGGTAATAGCTTTCCGTCTATTGCATGACTCACAATCGCGGCACCACTGCTCTACATCACGTTGCATGTTATTCCAATAATAACGGTCTTTTAGTTTCGAAAGCGTTTTTGTTACCCCCAAATGTGCACCCGAGGCGGCATTGTCGTGATACGCTTTCAACACTTCGCACACTTTACTACGCGGTACTACAACACGATATTTACCAAATTTATTGTCCCGAATACACAATCCATATTCGTCTGTCCACTCCGGTTTTAAATCAAACAGACTTTTTGCTTCTTTTGACAGTTCAGTCGAATTAAAACGTTCACCGCGTAAAAACCGAATCACTGGTTCGCACCGATCATCTTCCAGTTGTGCTTGCACCAGTGGTTTCACGTACTCTACCGGTAGAGTATTGGGTACAGACCCTACCGACACTGTATTAATGATATTCGGGTCATACGCGTTCCTAGTATCCGGTGGTACTGTCGAATTTTCGTTGACTGCCTCCATTCCACATTGCCTGCATGGTCGTCGGGACAACCCATCAGCGTTCAAATGTTTCTTGCCTGGCCTGTGACATACTTCCATGTTATATTCGGCGAGAATTTCTAACCACCGGGCCACCTGACCCTCTGGTTCCTTAAAGTTTTTCAACCACCTTAAACAATTGTGATCGGTCCGGGCTAGAAATTGTGTTCCGATTAGATATCCTTTGAAATGTCTACAAGTTGATACCAGGGCCAGTAGTTCTCTTCTAGTCACGCAGTAACCGCGCTCTTGCTTTGTTAATGCTCGACTGAAGTAGGCAATTACTCGCTCATAACCATCTTGAACTTGACTGAGAACGCCTCCCAGCCCAACACCGCTTGCGTCGACATCGACAATGAATGGCCGATCAAATCTCGGATAAGCCAGGATTGGGGCGCTGATGAGACATTGTTTTAATTTCTTAAAAGCTGCCTCCGTATCTTCATTCCAGCTATAGTTTACCCCCTTGTTCAATAGGCGATGCAAAGGTTCAGCTTCTTTGGCGAAGCCACTAATGAAGCGTCTGTAGTACGAGGCCAATCCCAGAAAAGAACGCAGTTCCGTAAGGTTCCTAGGAGTGGGCCAGTCGCGTACAACTTGTACCTTAGCCGGATCTGTAGCCACTCCATGACGACCCACGACATGACCAAGAAACTCTACTTTTTCCTGAAATAGTCTGCATTTCTTCGGGTTGACTTTTAGGCCCGCTTGTCGCAGACGAGTCATGACTGCCTCTAGCCGCTGGAGATGCTCTTCGAAATTACGGCCCCACACAATAACGTCATCTAGATAGACTAACGCGCTTTCCCAATTTAGGCCTTCCAGTACAACGTCCATTATCCTCTGGAATGTGGCTGGTCCATTACACACTCCGAACGGAAGAACATTAAACTCATAAAGACCCGTTCCCATTGAAAATGCGGTCTTAGCTCGGTCCTCCGGAGCCACTTCCACCTGCCAGTAGCCCGACTGCAGATCCAACGCGGTAAACAGAGTAGCACCAGATAATGAATCGAGTATTGTGTCCATTCGTGGCAGTGGATAACTATCCTTGATGGTTACGTCATTTACCTTCCGGAAATCGACACAGAAACGAGTAGATCCATCTTTCTTCCGGACAAGCACGACAGGCGAGCACCAGGGTGATAATGATGGTCTTATAACACCTGCCTCGAGCATTCGCTGACACTCGTGTTTGGCTTCCTCTCGCCGTCCCGCTGGAAGTCGTCGTGGTGATTGGCGAATAGGTTTTGCGTTTCCAGTGTCAATCTGATGTTGAAGAATACGTGTGCGTCCCGTATCGTTCTTGCTATGTGCTACAGTGTCTTTGAATTGATCAATGCACAATTTAGCCCGCCGTAATTCCTCGGTAGACAAATGACAAGAAGCTTCACTCCAATCGAATTCACTTGAAGTCGAAACATCCGGGGGAGACTTCACATTCACTACCGCGCACTCATACGCGGTTCCTACGCGTGCATTTTTCCGTAAGGTGATTGGTTCAGTTGTTGGATTACGTAATAACACAGTCCCGTGTTCGGCCGACACTAACCCGCGCCCCAACATACAGTTAAATTTGTCCCAACATTGCGGCGATGGTTCTACTACACGCGGCAAGTTCAAATGTTCACCAACTAATTGTATACAACCAAGAATCTCCGTACGTGCGGGAATGACTATTGTCTCACATAATATCGCGGCTACTGGAGAGATAGTGTATTCCTCTACTCGTCTCCCTTGTAGTTCAATGTAACCACCGGCCGGGTAACACACACACTGTTGTTGTCGTAAAAAATCACATCCCAACACACAATCGTCTGTCAAGTTCTCACAAATACTAACTTGTATTCGTATACGTAAATCGGCTATCCGGACTACAATGTCACATATTCCGAGAACCGGTAAAACCTCCCGATTTGCCTGTACTACATGTCCGTTCGCGACTCGTAACGGCGCACTTCCTAACTGTTTCCACAAGGACTTACGCATGAAGCACCGAGATGCGCCTGTGTCCACCAAGAATATCACCGAATATTCGTTTATATGTCCTTGCACTCGTACTACTGCTGTATCCTCCTGAATTCCAGCCTGTCCCATCGTAGTACCAAGCGTCACTCCGGGACTGAACAACGCTTGCTTTAGTTTCCCGAATCCCTACTATCGCGATTTGGACAGTTTCTACAAAAATGACCGTAAGCGTTGCACAGATAGCAACGTTTATTCCCCGATCCATCAGTCTGTCCACGTCGCACTGGAGCAGGTGATGTTACACGGTTTTGAGCACTACGTCGACGGGTATCCCTGAACTGCGTTGGCGAACGCTCCCCACTGTAGACTCTCTGCGACCTTTCCTTATGATAAAAGTGCGTGTCTACTGGTGGTGTTGGTGAACGCCAGCGAACTCTAGGTTCTCTCGGCCTCTCATTGTCTTGTTGATTTCTTTCTAATTCACGAGTGGATGTAGTCAGCTTGCTAACAGCGGTAGCAAGCTCTCCCACTAACTTTGTAAGGCCCTCCAGATCTGTATTTGGTGTGGTACCTGCTGCGCAAATTGTTGCAGTGCTCGCAGGTTGAGAATGATGTTCACGTATCTCAGACAACCTCAGCTTAATCCTTAATGCCACTTGAGCCTCCTCCAGAGCTTCATTAAGTGTACCTGGGTTTTTCCGTGCTGTCTCCTCCGCCACTTGAGCATCAATTCCCAACAAGAACTGTTTTAATACCAACCTCTCACGTGTGATGTCGCTATGATCCGTAAACGCGAGTCCGCTCAAAAACCGTAAACCCGCCGCGAACATAGCCAGCGTTTCGCCATTCTCTTGTTTGCGCGCGCGAAATCGTATTTCCGCGTCATTTATTTCTTTGGTAAATGTCGGTTTTAACGCAGCGCATGCAGTAACCCAATCCGCACGTTGTTCGTTTGATAAACTCCGATACACCTGACACGCGGATCCTTCCAAGTAGAAAGGCAACGCCGTAATCTTTTTCTTATTGTCCCAGTCTTTAATTAACGCGAAAGCATCGAATCTTTCAATCCACTCTTCCCAGTTTCCACAACTAAACTTTGGGCACTGCACATCACTCATTTTTAATCTTTTAATTTTAATTTGCGTGTAATAAGTTCGATCACACCGCTGTCACCATTGTAGCGTAACCAATTCTAGCGTCTCTAGCCTTATGTCTAATTCCCGTGCACTCACTTTAGCACTTTGTCTTCAACTGTCCGTCCCTTACTGTTCTACCTACTTAGTCTACCAAGCACAGGCGGGGTCGAGGGATAAGGGAGCATACTCAGCAATTCCTTATCGCTTGCTGGCGCGCCACATATATATATATATATAATCTACCCAGAGAATTTGTGATGTAAACGAGTGATGTTAAACGAGTGATGTTGAACGAATGAACCAATACCAAATAACGGTTATAAAAAATCATTAATAATTTTCTAGTGAGGAACAAGTAATGAAGAGATGGGAAGAGAAGGTGGTGACCACGCTGGGACTCACCCAGTGGATAATGGTTCGGGGGACCAGGCTCCTGGCGGCGGCCCAGAATATTTCGGTGTCGGACGAAGTTCGGGAGAACCTGGTCGAGCGGACCATTAGACCGCTGGTGAGGAGAGCAGCGGACGACGTGCTGCTGATCACGGAGGACGACGTGATCACGACGAGAGGTAAAATGGCTCGCTACCATAAGATGGGCGTGGACAGTAGGGTTGGCCTGGCAGATCTACTAGTACGTAGCCTGGAACACCATACGACGAAGATTCTGAAGGCCATGGCCCTAGCCACGATGCGGGTGAGAGCATTAGAAGAGGTCACCTCTCCCAGCAATGATGCGGGGAGAGAACGAGTGGCAAAGATACTGGAGGCTCTCAACCGTGTAGCGGACCTGGACAGCCTAGAGGTCGACAAGACGGAGGAGCAGTACGTCGCCCATCAATTTGTGGCCACCACACCAACAGTTGAACCAGTCAACGGGGTGAAGGACGAACGGAGTAGCGAGCGGGAGGACAGCCTATCGGGCGGGCTCGCTACGGCGGACGTCTGGCCACAGGGGCCACCCACCCCAGCGAGCACAGGGATATCCTGGGCCGAGCCCATGGAGGACGAGCAATGGATGGACGAAGTGGCCCAGGACATAGGGGCGATCACGGCATGCCAGGAGGCGAGAGCAGAAGAAGCACGCCTCCAATTGACCCTTGCGCATCCAACCCTCTTAATTCAAACACACATAATGAAATATAATACATTCTAAATAAAACCAATTTATTTTAAATGCACCTTTAATGCTGATGTCCTTAGTTTAATTTACAATATTTGTCACATTAGATGATCTGATATTACTGTTACAATTAGAAGCAAGCGTATGTAATGAACCAAGGTTCACCTGAGCTAGACTGTAATTGGTTCGGGCTCTTATCTTTACAAAAACAAATGTTTCGCGGAGGTTTAGCGAAGAGGCGCTCAAAACCCAGTGGTCAGACGGGTGGTACTCTATTGAGAGATTAGTTCATTTGGTCTAAATTAACATTTTTATTGTTGTGTCATAAAAGTAGATTTTGGGTTAAAAATAAAATAGGTTTTGTGCAAATTTTGTTAATTTAAATTCAATTTTTTTAAACTATTATAATGGGAAAAGGAAAAACTCCGCAGTGTGAGAAGCGTATCCAGTTCATTTAATGTACTGTGTTCCTCGAGTTAACTAAGGTAAACTATTATATTTTTATACTTTTTTATTGAATTTAAATTAGTTAACATCAATAATAGTTTCTTAAACATATTTCGGCTTAATTCCTGTGTAATTTATTTACTATCTCTCAAAGAACCCAACAACACCGGCATATTTTTCTAAACAATAGCTAGATATGTTTATTATCGTTAATGGCATATTTGTTTTAAATAAGGAATCAGGATTAGTTTGGTGGCTACCATTAAAACCATAGTGCGTTACATAACACGCATGTGGAGTAACTCACACATAGTGCAATATCACTTACATAGTTACATATATACTTGATATAGTAAATCCACATATAGATATCATAATTGATGACTGGTATAACGTATGAATCTAGAATAATGGTGATATCTTTACATCATAACTAGGAGAAAATGCATACAATTTTATCTAATTTATATGAAATCCAAATTATTTAGCATAACTCATATAATACTC
>OX122908.1:5277583-5312676 GCA_944738965.1 Nebria brevicollis
ATATATATATATATATATATATATAAATATATATATATATATATATATATATATATATATATAGATATATATATATATTATATATATATAATATATATATATATATATATATATATATATTATATATATATATATATATATATATATATATATATATATATATATATATATATATATATATATATATATATATATATATATATATATATATATATATATATATATATATATATATATATATATATATATATATTATATATATATATATATATATATATATATATATAATATATATATATATATATATATATATATATATATATATATATATATATATATATATATATATATATATATATATATATATATATATATATATATATATATATATATATATATATATATATATATATATATATATATATATATATATATATATATATATATATATATATATATATATATATATATATATATATATATATATATATATATATATATATATATATATATATATATATATATATATATATATATATATATATATATATATATATATATATATATATATATATATATATATATATATATATATATATATATATATATATATATATATATATATATATATATATATATATATATATATATATATATATATATATATATATATATATATATATATATATATATATATATATATATATATATATATATATATATATATATATATATATATATATTGTGACGAAGTTATGGTCATTCATACAGCAAGCACCATGGCTACGGGGCTAAGGTGCTTGACTGCCGTTCTAGAGGTCCGGGGTTCGATTCTTGGCTGCGAACGATCCAACTTTTATTTTATTTTCAGATCGAGGCAGGTTTCTTTGCAAGCCTCGAAACGTTTAATTAGCAGCCTAGTATATATACAGGCCCTAGTTGAAGCGTAAACTCACTCTACACCGAGTATCTGTACCGTGGCTTTCCTGGTCGATACATAGTGCTTCGAGATTTTGCCGAGATTGTCTTGACCGTGGTTTTCCTGGTCGACACCGAGGTTTACAAACCGCGTGGTGAGTACGAGACGTTTGCGTACGTCATCCACACCGTTTCTTTCCGTTCTTTTCACGCCTAGCGGCAGCCGTGGTTCTCCTGGCAGTAGCTAGGTGTAGTTTCCGACCGTTTGTATTAACCGTTCTTTACCGGTTCGCGATATTCTCGTTCGCGTAACTCCGCGTTACTTTTACCGTGCCTAGCAGCAGCCGTGGTTCTCCTGGCAGTAGCTAGGTGTAGTTTCCGACCGTTTTATTAACCGTTCTTTACCGGTTCGCGATATTCTCGTTCGCGTAACTCCGCGTTACTTTTACCGTGCCTAGCAGCAGCCGTGGTTCTCCTGGCAGTAGCTAAGTGTAGTTTCCGACCGTTTTTATCAACCGTTCTTTTACCGGTTCGCGATATTTTCATTCGCGTGGCTTCGCGTTACTTTTACCGTGCCTAGCAGCAGCCGTGGTTCTCCTGGCAGTAGCTAGGTGTAGTTTCCGACCGTTTTTATTAACCGTTCTTTACCGGTTCGCGATATTCTCGTTCGCGTAACTCCGCGTTACTTTTACCGTGCCTAGCAGCAGCCGTGGTTCTCCTGGCAGTAGCTAGGTGTAGTTTCCGACCGTTTTTATTAACCGTTCTTTGCCGGTTCGTGATATTCTCGTTCGCGTAACTCCGCGTTACTTTTACCGTGCCTAGCAGCAGCCGTGGTTCTCCTGGCAGTAGCTAGGTGTAGTTTCCGACCGTTTTTATTAACCGTTCTTTACCGGTTCGCGACATTCTCGTTCGCGTAACTCCGCGTCACTTTTACCGTGCCTAGCAGCAGCCGTGGTTCTCCTGGCAGTAGCTAGGTGTAGTTTCCGACCGTTTTTATCAACCGTTCTTTTTACCGGTTCGCGATACTCTCGCTCCCGTAGCTTCGCGTTACTGTTCCCCTGTCTAGCGGCAGCTGTGGCTCTCCTAGCGGTAACTAGACGCGATTACCGGCCGTTTCACCAACCGGTAATTTTACCGGTTCGCGAGTTTTGTTCTATTTAGTCTCTATGGCAAATACTACACTGCTCCCAACTAGCGGACATGTTACCGGCCCGTGCCATGTCGGGATTTTAGCCATAACTTCGACCATACCCCGTCACCGGCACCGACAGAGTCCTTTGTATTTTCTTTGGAGTGAAACCAAGGGATAAATAAAAGCCACGAGATAAATAAATCGCAAGTTTTCTTTCAACAACCCTGAACCTTCCCACTGCAGCTATCCCCGGCAACCCCTCTAGTAAGTGCGACCGTAAAGCCGTATCCGCTGAAGGCGCCCGAGCACCAGGCAACCAGCACACACGAAAGGGGGACATTGTTACGTGGGCCACACCAGGCCAGATAGCGTCACAAATTGGCGCCCGAGCAGGGACTTGAAAGGAAAAGGGAAAAAACACTTGCAAAATGACCGAGCGTTCGGAACCCTCCCCACCAACAACGTCTTCCATGGCGTGGATCTACGCATTAAAAAAGGAAGACCTGCAGACCCGGTTGCGGGAACTAGGACAAGACGCGACGGGAACTGTAGACGACCTACGGAAGAGAATGGTAGCACTCATACGACAACTGGCCGAGCCGCAAACAACTAAAGAGCCCACCAAAGCCGACAAAGTAGAAGCGGATGACCAGGAAACGGCACCGCGACAGTATCCGTTGGCATGGACTGAAAACCCGGTACACGTTTGCGAAAGGGTGCGCAAATGGAACGTACAGTTCGATGGAAAAACAGACCCCGTCTCCTTCTTGGAGCGAGTGGAAGAGTTAAGGGCGAGCTACAGCGTTAGTGACAACCTACTCCTAACTGCCCTGCCTGAACTGTTCCGAGGCACGCCACTACAGTGGATCAGAAATAACAGCAGTCATTGGAGAAACTGGCAAGATTTCGTCGAAGAATTCAAGGAGTTCTATGTCGGCACAGACCAGCTGTTACGATTAGAAGAAGAGATAAATCGCAGGAAACAGAAGCCGGGTGAAAGGGGTCGCGATTACCTGACAGATATTCAGACGCTGATACGACGGTATGGGGCACTGAATCCATAGCAGGAGTTGTTCCGTATTTACGGCAATCTGCTGCCGGAATACCGCCAATACATCCGCCGCCGCGATATAAACGATATCCGGGGCCTCATTCGAGAAATGGAGGAATTCGAACGCCTTCAAAAAGAATTGAAGCCACAAGGGCCAACAACACACCTCCACGTTATGGCCTCCACCACACCAAAACCAAGCACACCGTCAACCACCGATGCATTGGTACTCTGCTGGAGATGTGGAGAGCACGGTCACTTTCGCACCACCTGCCGCAACAAACCAAAAATGTTTTGTTGGCGCTGTCAGAGACAGGGGGTGTTGACCCGGGACTGCGGGTGCGAGAAAGCAAAGGCGGGAAACGAGAAGTAAGTTGCCAAACGAAGGGGCAAGGGCAACTCACTTTAACCGCACCGCCCTTTAACACCCGAGGGGAAGAGACTAGCGATCTACCCGTCATCGAGGAAAACGTATCATCAGACAGCCGTCTTTTCCTGGACATCGTTCTGAAGGGGAGAGAATTAAGGGCACTACTTGATACCGGCGCTAGCTACTCCTATGTCAACGACAACCTCGCTGCAAAATTAATAGACCGCCACACAACCTGGGAACCAACCGACCCGCAACAAGTGAGACTAGCAGATGGCACAACAGTATCAACGAAAGGAACGTTGACACTAGGTTGCATTATCGAAGGAATCTGGAAACCTCTCCCGTTTCAGAGTTTGCCAGGCCTTACAAACCCAGTAATCTTAGGGATGGATGCACTACGGGCATTCAACGTAACGATAGACATCACGCAAAACAAAGTCTTTGTACACCTCCCTTCAATCAATTCCAGCCTATGTGCGATGCAGACATCTAGCGACCCCACATCAAGTCTGTCCGATTTTCTAGCGGAGGAACTGCCAAAATTCGCACATCTCAAAGGAGTAACACCGGTCGTAAAGCATGAGATAAAATTGACGAATCCAACACCAATTAAACAACGATACTTACCACGGAACCCCAGAATGCAGCAGATAATTAATGAAGAAGTGGATACAATGCTAAAAAACGGCATCATCGAGAAATCCTGTAGTCCATGGAGCTCACCCGCGGTAATCGTCCGCAAAAAGGACGGCAGACCAAGGTTCTGCATCGATTTTCGCCAACTAAATAAAGTATCCGAAAAAGATGCGTACCCGCTGCCATATATATCAGCGATACTTGACAAACTGCGACCCGCCAAATATTTTTCGACGATCGATCTAAAGGACGGCTACTGGCAAGTAGCCCTCACCGAAAGTAGCAAACCACTAGCCGCATTTACAGTGCCAGGGAAGGGCTTGTACCAGTTCAAAGTAATGCCCTTCGGACTCCACGCGGCGCCTGCCACGTTCCAGAGGCTCTTGGACACCGTCATCGGCGCTAAAATGGAACCCCATGCATTTGCGTACTTGGATGATATTGTCGTCATCAGTGTCAGTCTAGAAGAGCACATTCAGCATCTGCGCGAAATCTTCCAACGACTGAGAGATGCCAACCTAAAAATCAATCCGGAGAAATGTCAGTTTGGCGCACAATCTATCAAATACCTGGGTCACGTAGTCACCGGAAAAGGAATCCAAACCGATCCGGACAAAGTGGACGCCATTGTCAAGATGACCCCACCAGAGACAGTACGAGAGCTCAGGCAATTACTGGGAGCCGCATCCTGATACCGCCGCTTCATACATCAATTCTCACATAAAGTGACGCCCTTAACGTCATTATTGCGGAAGGGACAGAAATGGAATTGGGGGCCTGAACAAACTCAGGCCTATGACCAACTCAAGAGGTCACTTACATCCGCCCCAATATTAACATGCCCGAACTTCGAGGAACCCTTCCTCTTGCAGACGGATGCTTCCGACAAAGGCATTGGAGCGTCGCTGGTCCAGGGAGACTTAAGCGAACCGCGTGCTATTGCCTACATAAGTCGTACACTCTCCGCCGCCGAAAAAAATTATTCAACGATTGAAAAAGAGTGTTTGGCCATAGTGTGGGCAATTAAAAAAATTACGCGGGTATTTAGAAGGCTACCGATTCACAGTGGTGACAGATCACCAGGCCCTGCGATACCTAGGTTCACCCAGAGAACCCACTGGTCGGTTGGCACGATGGGCCGTCACGCTACAGCAATACGATTTCGACACAATCTATCGAAAGGGTAGTCAAAATTATATGGCCGACATGTTAAGCCGCAAACCCCTACCAGAGATCAGCTCCCTCGAGCCAACCAGATGCCTCTGGTATAAGAGGATGATGCAAGGTGTCACCGAGCATCCACAAATCTACCGAGATTACAGTATCCGTGAGGGGAGACTTCATCGTCGGTTCTGGGACCCCGCTGATCTTTCCGAAACCGAACCACAGCGAGAGTGGAAACTGTGTGTTGCTACGGAGCAAAGGAAGCAAATTCTGATGGAAAATCATGACCGCCGAGAAGCTGGACACCTAGGCATTGCCAAGACAATTGCACGATTGGCGCTCCGTTACTACTGGCCAGGCATGTACCGCGAGGCGACCAAGTACGTTCGCCAGTGACCGAGCTGCCAAAAGTTCAAAACCGACCAACAAGGCTTGGCTGGTCAAATGGGACCTCCGAAAGTAAGTCAGCCTTGGGAAACGGTCGCAACGGACATCATGGGACCATTGCCCAGGTCCAGCCGTGGATTCGAATACGTCGTCGTATTCCAAGACAGGCTAATGAAGTGGATTGAGTGTCGGCCCTTAAGGAAAGCCAACGGCGCGGCGATCATCCTTGCACTTCGCGAGTTGATTCTATGTCGGTATGGCTGCCCGAAGACCATGATCTCCGATAACGGCAAGGAGTACGACAACAAAACAGTGCGCAATATATTACAAGAATACAATATCCACCATCACCGAACCCCGCCATATACGCCACAAGCAAATCCGGTTGAGAGGGTGAACCGGGTTCTAAAGCCGATGCTAGCACAATTCTGCCAAACCAACCAACGGCAATGGGATGCGCTGATCCCGGAATTCATGCTGGCAATCAACACCAGCCGACACAGTTCCACTGGATACTCCGCCGCCTATTTAAACTTCGGACGAGAGCCAACCCTACCTACGGGAGTGCTTGGCAGCACAACGACGGAGGGTACCGACGAACCGCAATTATCCGAGGAACATCTCAACCGCCTACAAGCACTCAAAGACGTACAGGAGCTGGCGCGCATAAATATAGCTCATGCGGCCACCAAGCAAAGCACCCACTATAACTTGAGGCACCGAACTCTCACGTTCGATAAAGGCGACAAAGTCATGCGACGTGAACACCCGCTTTCATCCGCAAGCAAGGGTGTTGCCGCCAAACTCTGTCCCAAGTACTCCGGACCGTGGACCATTCACAAGCGCGTGTCCTACCAGACCTATAATCTCCGCAATAAAAATGGCAAAAACTTAGCCAACATACATGTTAAAGACTTGAAACCTGCATTTTCAGACACAACCCCTGATGGAGTTACTTTCACCCATAAAACCAAGCGAGAGGGTGCTCCTGAATGCCTGCCTGGTGTGGAAATGCCCGCTGGACGATCCCAAAACACCACCGAGACCCTGGGGGCCTCCATGGTCACCGCCAAGGACGCCTCGACGAATGGCGCCGATGCGCAGGGTCGCCCAGCAGCCAGTGCCAACCAAGAAGGCGGTGCTGCTCTGCCATTGGAGCCCAGCGCCGGCACCAATCTCGCCACTACCAGCCACCCCGCCTCACCACAGACCTCCGCTGGTGGCGGTAATGCCATCAAACCCGGAGGACTATTTGCGGCTGGACGCATCCCCCATCGCGTCCCCCCTAGCCTCACTACGTGGCATGACCCCGCTTCCGACCAGCGCACCCCCTTCAGAGGCCCAGCCACCGATTCTGCTGCCAACCGAACCCCCCGCCACGAACCCGCAGTCTGCCACCCGCCGGAGACGCGTACTGATGCCAGCCCCAGGAGGTGGCCTGAAGTACGTCACGGTCATGGACCCGACCGCACCCCGAACCGCAAGGAGACGCAGGAGGAAGAAGAAGGCGTCCCCGTCATGCAACGCCCCCTAGTATAGTTATAATTTAAGGTTTTGGATACACTTATTTTTGTTATGTTTTTTTGTATTTTTATTTTTTTGTTATGGTTTTTTCATTATAAATAAGTATGTGTTGGGGGTTACACAGCCGCTTTCTTTAGTTAAGTTAGGGATGTGACGAAGTTATGGTCATTCATACAGCAAGCACCATGGCTACGGGGCTAAAGTGCTTGACTACCGTTCTAGAGGTCCGGGGTTCGATTCTTGGCTGCGAACGATCCAACTTTTATTTTATTTTCAGATCGAGGCAGGTTTCTTTGCAAGCCTCGAAACGTTTAATTAGCAGCCTAGTATATATACAGGCCCTAGTTGAAGCATAAACTCACTCTACACCGAGTATCTGTACCGTGGCTTTCCTGGTCGATACATAGTGCTTCGAGATTTTGCCGAGATTGTCTTGACCGTGGTTTTCCTGGTCGACACCGAGGTTTACAAACCGCGTGGTGAGTACGAGACGTTTGCGTACGTCATCCACACCGTTTCTTTCCGTTCTTTTCACGCCTAGCGGCAGCCGTGGTTCTCCTGGCAGTAGCTAGGTGTAGTTTCCGACCGTTTGTATTAACCGTTCTTTACCGGTTCGCGATATTCTCGTTCGCGTAACTCCGCGTTACTTTTACCGTGCCTAGCAGCAGCCGTGGTTCTCCTGGCAGTAGCTAGGTGTAATTTCCGACCGTTTTATTAACCGTTCTTTACCGGTTCGCGATATTCTCGTTCGCGTAACTCCGCGTTACTTTTACCGTGCCTAGCAGCAGCCGTGGTTCTCCTGGCAGTAGCTAGGTGTAGTTTCCGACCGTTTTTATCAACCGTTCTTTTACCGGTTCGCGATATTTTCATTCGCGTGGCTTCGCGTTACTTTTACCGTGCCTAGCAGCAGCCGTGGTTCTCCTGGCAGTAGCTAGGTGTAGTTTCCGACCGTTTTTATTAACCGTTCTTTACCGGTTCGTGATATTCTCGTTCGCGTAACTCCGCGTTACTTTTACCGTGCCTAGCAGCAGCCGTGGTTCTCCTGGCAGTAGCTAGGTGTAGTTTCCGACCGTTTTTATTAACCGTTCTTTACCGGTTCGCGACATTCTCGTTCGCGTAACTCCGCGTTACTTTTACCGTGCCTAGCAGCAGCCGTGGTTCTCCTGGCAGTAGCTAGGTGTAGTTTCCGACCGTTTTTATCAACCGTTCTTTTTACCGGTTCGCGATACTCTCGCTCCCGTCGCTTCGCGTTACTGTTCCCCTGTCTAGCGGCAGCTGTGGCTCTCCTAGCGGTAACTAGACGCGATTACCGGCCGTTTCACCAACCGGTAATTTTACCGGTTCGCGAGTTTTGTTCTATTTAGTCTCTATGGCAAATACTACACCGCTCCCAACTAGCGGACATGTTACCGGCCCGTGCCATGTCGGGATTTTAGCCATAACTTCGACCATACCCCGTCACCGGCACCGACAGAGTCCTTTGTATTTTCTTTGGAGTGAAACCAAGGGATAAATAAAAGCCACGAGATAAATAAATCGCAAGTTTTCTTTCAACAACCCTGAACCTTCCCACTGCAGCTATCCCCGGCAACCCCTCTAGTAAGTGCGACCGTAAAGCCGTATCCGCTGAAGGCGCCCGAGCACCAGGCAACCAGCACACACGAAAGGGGGACATTGTTACGTGGGCCACACCAGGCCAGATAGCGTCACAAAATGTATATGTCGATTTGCATTGCCATTGAATTTATTACCGTATGAGATCCACATGACTTTTTCTGGTCGTCCCCAGTATTTATAAAATTAGTTTCACCGTAGATCCTGGAAATTCCAAGTCAGTGCATTATTTAAGCTGAGGTGTCATTTTTATAAACAAAATTCTTCTAAAGTGTTATGATAATGATTACTAGTTTGCATGTGTATATCAGTGTGTATGTACAACAGATTAAATTGTATGAATGAAATGATTATTATACAAATTTGTTATTGCAAACACTGTTATTATTCGAACTAGATAGAGGGTTCATAACACCCTTATTGCCGCGTTGTTTTTGCAGATAGTGCCGTGCCCACTTTTTTTGGCTATTAAAGATTAATTTATTGCTGGGTTATATTATTTCCGGCGTAAGCATTGTTAGTTGATTGTTATGTATCATCGATCTAGTTAGAAAAATAACAGATCTTGTAATAATATTTTTGTATGATAATCATTTCCGCACTTAATTTAATCTTTAAGCCTGTATTACATTCAGCAACATTTTCGTGGATTAGTTCATGGACTAGTCCAGCAACTAGTCCATGAACTAGTCCAGCAACACCAATTTCTTGTGTATTACACTGGGCAACATATTTTTGCAACATAACTAGTTATATTACATTTTATACCAACTTAAATCAACAAAGGTTGGTCTTCTGTGACAGTTAAAGAAATCCTCTTTGTCGATAACTTCGTGTTTATTGATTAATTTTCTGCTTGTTTACACTTTCTGTTTCATTTTGAAAATATTAATCTTTAAAAATGAATCGTAAAAAAGCTTATTTACGTGAAGTTCAGAGAAGACGTAAAGCTGCTTTACTTATAACCGCTAGCGTTTATACATATTGTTGCAAATATACAAACGTACGTTCTATGCAAAAATTTAAATAAACATTTACATTTTTCAGGCGAAAATACCCATTTATAAATGTATTAATAAAATTGTTCTTATCAAGTTATAAACAAAAATAATGATTATCTAAAACAATTAAATGTAAATAAAATGTACAGAACAAATTACAAAAAAAATAATTGAAAATATTGTGTGAGTCGTAAGTAATCAGCAAATTCGTGTATGGCGATTTTGGTAAACTACCTTGAAGACTATAAATAAAAATCCTAATTGAATGGAAGACCACGCTAAACAAAAGACTCATTTCTGCAGAAGACTTCACTACAATCAAAGAAAATGACTACAATGAACGCCACGTAGAAGACCGCGTAACACAGAAGACCAACCAGAAAAATTGCGATTGGTAAAATGAAAAGTAACTAGAATCACTAAATGTTGCATGTTGCCCAGCAATAAAATTAGAACATGTTCTAATCCGTGCAACTCGTCCATGGACTAGTTGCGCAACACAGTTGGGATAACTTCTGTATTACATTGGGCAATTTTTGTTGCTGGACTAGTCCATGAACTAATCCACGAAAATGTTGCTGAATGTAATACAGGCTTTATTGATGCCGATATATACGTGCAACCTAGTAAGCATTTTTAGAACACTTTTGATGAACGTTGTTTATAAAACTGATAACTCAGCTTAAATAAAGCACTGACTAGCAAATTCCACGATCTACAGTATCAAACTAACTTTATAAATACTGGGAACGAACAGGAAGAGTCAGTCTCAGCTTAGATCTCATACGATCAATTAACAAATCAACCCTTTCTTATAAATTCAATTTAACCTGATCATAAATACGTGGCAGTGCAATTCGACATATAGATACAAGCAAAAAAAAAAAATTTATATTACATGATATCAAGCAACTACGGTATAGTTGTTCTCATGACTGAAATGTTATAATTCACCAGTGAAAATGACAACGGCATCGCATTGTTGTGTTTATTTAAATTGCCCAAATAGTAGAAAAAATAATCCTACATTATCTTTCTTTAAATTTCCAACGACTGATGAAAAGCGATTGGGTATATGGATTGAAAATAGTGGCAATGTGAATTTATTAGATTTAGAAAACGAAAAATTAGTGTCTAAAATTATTTGTGAAAATCATTTTAAACCCGAGTTTATATTAAGTGGTTCAAGTGGCAAAAAAAGAGACTCGTAAAACATTCTGTGCCGTATAATTATATGTCATTATTTGCTGAAACATCACGATCTACGAGTGCAGCTGCAATATCCATCGATCTTCATGTGAAACAGCCAATAACAAATGTCTATTCAAATAAATTTAATTTAATTGAAAAACGACAGCGATCTCCATCTCCGACTGAAAAAGAAGAGGTACATTATATCACACCACCCAAACGAAGTTGTTCGATACCACTTGCATCAAATACGCCAGTTTTATTACAAATAGTAACTCCACCAAAATTAATTAGACTAACCGAAAATAAATATTGTAAGAGAATTAAGAAACAGTCACGATTATTGGCGATGAAAAGAGTTCAACGTTTTAGATTACGAAAACAACTTAATAAATCTACAGGTGATGTGCTTAAGAGTAAATTAATAAATAAATTTGAAGATGCAATAACAATTACAAATATGGTGATAAACCATAAACCAAGGACAAGATGGACTGAGGATGAAAAAAGATTAGCTTTGTCGTACTTTTATAAATCTCCGTCACTTTATAAACATATGCGCGAAAAATCTAAATTACCTTTTCCAGCCACACGTACAATTAGAAAGTGGCTAAAAGTATTTCAATTAAATACCGGCTTAAACACATCTCTTTTTAAAAAATTTGAACATAAAGTTTCAATTTTGGAACCTGCAGAACGACATTGTGTTCTTCTGTTTGATGAATTAAGTATTAAAAGAACACTGGAATACAATGGAACACAGGATTTGATTGAAGGATACCAAGATGTTGGTGATTTGGGCAGAACTCAGGATATAGCGAACCATGGACTCGTATTTATGGCTCGCGGTTTACTAGCTCGATGGAAACAACCATTATCTTACTATGTTTCATGTGGTCCGATGAAAGGAGATATTTTAAAAAAGTTATTAGAAGAACATATTTTAAAATGCACAAAAATTGGATTAAATGTAGTTGCTATTGTGTGCGACCAGGGAACAAATAATCGAAAAGCATATACATTGCTTAGTGTCTCCAAAGTTAAACCATTTTTTACATTTAATTCTAGAAAAGTATATGCATTGTATGACACACCACATTTAATAAAATCCATTAGAAACAATCTTGTCTCGACAGATATTTTTGTGGATGGTTACCGGGTAACTTGGAATGATGTGCGAACAACGTACAATATGGACAAGCAATCACAACATGCTAAAGCTCTCACGCAAATCACCGAAAAACATGTTTATCCTAAAGCGTTTGACAAAATGTCTATAAAATTAGCAACACAGGTGATAAGTAGAAAAATGTCCTCTTCAATAATGACGGCTGTACAAATCGGAAGTCTAAAATCTACTTCAGCAGAAAGCACTGCGACATATTTAAGAAGAGTCAATGATATATTTGATTCTTTAAACAGTCAGGTTCTGCGAGACAGAAATCCATATCGGAGCGCATTATCAAACAGCAATTTATTGGTAAAAAAAACATTGACGGATGCTATAAAATATTTTCAATCAGTAAAAGTCTATAATAAAAGCAACAATGAAAGACATAACATTTACTGCTATAATGGTTTCCTCCAGAAAATATAAGGGATATTAAAATTATTTGAAGATTTCAATAATGACGGAAAATTTTTTCTTTTAACGAGTAGGCTACAACAGGATCCGCTGGAGAACTTATTCTCAGTTATAAGAAACCGAGGAGGATATAGTGGTAATCCAACTACCAGATCTTTTCGACAAGCTTTACAACAAAATATGTTTATACGAATGCTTGATGCTGTAGGTACCGGTAATTGTGAAATAGATACCGACGAAACATTAATTTTATCTGAAACTGCTGAAAGTGTTTCCGCTATTTCTAATGTCGAATTTTCGGAAGATATTCCTTTAATAGATAGTGATGGAAATACAACTGACAATGTAAATATTGTAACAACAGATAATAATTTACAACCCGATGACAATATGCCAGACATTTCTATGTTTGAAATGAATAGTATTGTATATTATGTAGGGTATATAGTTTTCAAATATGTGACTAAATTTAACTGTGAAATTTGTGAGACCACTTTGCGAAAACCTGCGACAGAAGATGCTCTGTATGATAAATCAGAAATATTAACTGTTTTACGAGATTATGGTGAATCAAATCAAATAGACTATTTGTGTAGACCAACAGATATAGTTGTGAACATTATGAAAGATTGTTTGTTTATTATTAATAATTTTTATGAATCGAAAAAACATGTAGTAGGATTTAAGCAGAAATTGATTACTCAAATAGTGTTAGAAATTAATAATAAGTATCCCGATTGGCTTTCGGATATTGAAGATTGTTTGCCTCACAAAATGTATATGATAGAGCTGTTGGGAAAAAGTAAAATACACAAAATGTTATTATTAGAATCGAAAACATTAAGATTTGTTCGAGATGCTAAATGTTATGATAGAAAAATAAAAATTTTATTAAACACGTAAGAATGTATGTATGTATGTACATACATACTCTTAAAATTATATTCACAACATTTTTTTATCCAAACTTTAATTCCTACTTGCACTTTAAAATGCCGATACTTTCTTTCTCTGTTGATAACATAAAATACGAATCATGCATGCAGGAAAGTTTTGCCAAAAAGAGATAACATACTCGTTCTCTGTTTTTTATTGTGGTTCCTAAGAATCTCGCTAGGAACAGCACTTACTAATCTTGAAAATGGTGTTACAATAACTCTCGTTTGGTTGCCATTCTTATTAAAATATATATTCAAAGCTAATACTTAGGATAGCAATAGGAGACCTAGTTTCGGCATACTTTCACATGAAGGCGGCGTCGATCGGGGTCTGCCCCAGGCATGGGTGCGGCGCCCTGGGCACGCGAGTCGCAATGCCCCCCGGCCAATAACACGTGCGTTCATTTCTACCGGACAATCAAATCTTTCATAATATACCGAATCTTTACTCATCGGAAATCTATTTAAGATCTAAATAAACACACACACACACAAACCCCATGCGCACCTTGTTAATATTTCACCATGCAACTCTATACTTACAAAGATACCTTAATTACTCATAATACCATATTAGACATGATTGTGACCAGAAAGAAATCTCGTACGCTGAATAGACGGAAGAATCTCGATGACGATTTACGTGGGCGAGATGAATGGTGTAAGAATGCGGGGTCATCTTCGAAATTAGATCCAAAATGAGTTGCGCTTCAAATATTATGCAGTTTTTTACTTTCTTATACGCAGTATAAGTAAGTATTGTAATCATGAAAAATTTCGAACTCGAGATTTTAACGGAAATATACGTTTTGACCTTCCCTGAATCGATTCCGACTATTTTTGGAATGACGTCCGTCTGTGTGTGTGTGTGTGTGTGTGTGTGTGTGTGTGTGTGTGTGTGTGTGTGTGTGAGCGCTCTACAGCCCAAACGGCTAAAGGTAAAATTATGAAATTGTAAACTTAAGATTTGTATGTGCCTGGCACGAAAACCTCCTATTTTTGAAAACCATATTCCGACCGGAAGTGCATGTTTACCCTAGTCATTTTTTGCAGTTTCTGCAATTACTCAAAAATGGTCACAGTTACAGAAAATTTTTGTGAACAAAAATTAATAATATTTATATTTAGCACAACTTTTGGTTGAATCTTTTTTCCAAAAAAAGGACTGGTTTCAAAATAAATTTCTGCTTATTATATATATTGTTACATAAATCGTATCATCTGCGCCTGTCAATTGTTTAACAAAATAGACTTAAATAATTTGAAGTTTGACATTTAATATTTATTCTAAGAAACATATTTAGTGTAAAAGCGATCTAAAGGTTAGAACAAATATTATAAATTAGAAAAATAATGTAACTACGATATGGTTTAACCCATATGCGGATAAGAAAGTTCGGTGCATGACACTGCAGATATTTTTTATTATAGATCATACACCGTGTAGAACAAATACAATTCGAAACATAAATCTCATTCAGTACAAATAAATATATTCGCAAATTTAGTTATTTCGAATTTTAGTCGACGCTCGCTCGTAAGACTAAATTTTGTAATTGTTTCTCCTCTGAAGTTACTGAACGAATTTCGTACATAATTTCGTACATAATTCGTACTGCGTCGTATTTTATTAATTTTCTTCCCACTGGACTTTCTTATACGTAGCAGGTCTATTTTGTTTACATAGGATAGATATTAAGATGCCGTTCTAAAATTAGTTCAAAAGCTGTATTTTTATCATTATTAAATGACACTATAGGTTAATTTCTCGCGTATTACATAACAATAAAAGTAATATTTTAATACAACTCCACTACTTCTACTTCCGCTAATACTGTAAGTATATTAACATTAGCGACCTTAAATAGGTATCCAGAAACTCTGAATTTGCCAGTGTTGAAAATCAGTGGTACTTTTGTGGCATCTAGATAATAATCTATCAGAGAACGATTTCCCTGGAAAGTTTTAAATCATTTTCAAAACGAAACAAATAGAATTCGCATAGGTACTTTTATTATCGGACATTTTCGGGCTAGACTCATTGTATCTAAAATGTGATCCCACATAGGTCCAAGTAAAAATTTCAGTTGATTGCAAGCATCACTTCCTTCATGGTGTACAATATTATTTTTCCACCCGCCGTCACCCCACATATCCATTTGCATGCGTAACTACAAACATTTTCTACAATATTCAGAAATAAATGCAATGACACTTACATTATAACTTTTATCGAAGTTCTCAGTTGCAAATATGTGTGCACTGACAACCGTTATTGTGCGATTATATTTCCGAATTGATAACGTTAGTTTCAGTGGACTATCTGGGACAAAAATCGTGTCCATTTTTAATATATCGACACGCCTTTTAAAATCGATTTTTGGCTGCAAAATGAAATATTACTCAAACTGTACATATAACAATAACGACTTACAAATCCATATTTTTCCGAAACATTGAATACTAGTAATAGTATTATGGAATAATAATTGAATTGTTTCATATTGGTACTGGTGCATAAGCAACTGAGTTAAATATGTTTAAAAATCATTTATAAAGGCAGATTTTTATATAACCTCGACTTTATGTTTATTCTCTTAAATACACAAGCAATTTGAAACATATTAGTAACAATTTTCATATCAATAAATCAAAAATTCATTGTTTTACATATAATTTAACCCGTAATTACTGCTCACCGGTGTTTTTTACGCTTATATGGGTAATAACCCTATACACAACAATTGTACATCCTCACATTAGCTGTACAATAATTGTACCATTATAACGTAGTAGCCTTCAATTATATTGAAAAATATATATTAAGTAATTACTACCAAATCATACCCTGTTTTAAATATGTGTACATATAATAAAACAATCGGTTTTATTTATATTATTAGCGGAAAAAAATCGCTAAAGCATATTTTAATTGAACTTTAGAATTTGGTCGTAATATTTGTAGTGATGAAACAAAGTGCCGCGTGCGGCGTATCGTATTTTCCTTGGATTTGTTCCTGATTGATCACCGACGTACGTTGCCGTGTTATTTCAGAGTATGTTTAAAGGTGTGGTCATTGTCCTAGATTAACTCATACTGCCGTTCTCAAGGTGATACAGTTTTCATATCGCTGGATATGATGCTGTGCTCTGTCCGAGAATCTTGACGATTTTTTTTGCTGCAATAAGTATGTGTTATCTGATCGATACAGACGACAAGGCGGGTAGATGACCTTAACATTTAGTACCGAGTCGGTTATTATTTTATTTCTAATTGCTAGTGAAGCAACAGGGCGATGCGGAATATACTACGTACGTACATCCAGAAATAAAATACGTTGCTTATTTGTATCTACTATATTTCAAAATAGATAATCGCTGAGTACTAACGTACAACTTATAAATAATTCAAATGACATTCTTTATATTTGATAAATTTGCATATTCAAAACAATCATTGATTGATTGACGTGACAACGGATCGGAACAAACACTTGTACAACGTTTTTATATATATTATTTTGTTGATGATGATAGGCACTATATTTTGTTGCTAAACTTTAGTGAATCCTTTTATAGTTTGATAAGGCGCGGTTGTGTTTTGCTTCCTTACAATATATGTGTATAATGAAGGCAGTGGATTGTATTTAAATACCCGCTGGATAAATGGATAATGGTCTCTCAGTCAGTAGCGCTGCTTGATTATAGACCGCTGTTCGGTTTAGCCTCTCACTCCCGTGAACCTCTACAGAGGTGAGTGTATATTGTTGTTGTTATCATTAGCAGTGTTACGTATTATAATATATTAATGCATTGGACCGATTGTGTATGAATGGATTTTATGGCATGGGTGGTCTCTTACATATTACATATATGCGAAATTCGCGGCGAGTAACAATAGGCAATCTATTACATAACTAAATATTAGCGAAGGTATCCTAAGAGAAGGGGTTTTTTTTAAAATTTGAATGAACGAATTTTTTATTAGAGAAATTTAAAGCGACAAAAATAGAATTAAATTTCTTTGGAAAAACACCTAAACGGTATTTGTAAAAGTACGTTTAAGCCAAATTCCTTCCATAAAATTTCATGCACTACTAGTGTCACTGGTATGATTATTATAAGTGGCATCTGTACTTTCTGTAACCTATGACCCGCTACACCTGATGACACGGTGCGTATGCTATAATGGTCTGTCAACACTTCACCTAGATATCACTGCACTTTCCATATTTCACAAATGTTGACATTACTCCGTGAGAACATTTATAAAAGGTACCTATTGTCGAAAAAAACTTTCACGCCACAAATATTCAAGTTCAAATGACTATATGTATGTGTGGTAAATAAATTTTGTTGAACTTACCTATATATGTTTACATACGTACATAAATGTCAAATAATACTCCCATTGATTAAAAAAACTATATAATCAAATTCACAATCGAACAATGCTTTGAAATGATCATCCAATAATTCGAAACAATTTCTATTCATTATTATCAAATCTGAAAGTGTCTAGTGCTAGAAAACACATATTAATGCTCACATTGATTGTGTGTGTGTAATTTGCACAATTCTTTATTGTTTCAAATCGATACGTGTATAAAATTACAAATATACATTGTTAAATAATAATAATAATATACATACACCAAAAATACAGATTTAAATATAGAAAAATTTACAACAGTATTTTTGCATTTACATAGTCTTTTATTTATTTACAATTATAAAACAAATAATAATAATAATAAAAAAGAAAAGAAAACACAATTCTAATAATTGTGACTACGTGCACTATGTAGTACGTTTTTTATAAATTTTTTTTTATAATATTGGTAACCATAAATGACTAATGAACACCAATGATCGATGTTTTTGAATATGGCTGTTATCCAAAACAAACAAAACACAGTTAATATACCATTAAAATTTTCTATATATCCAGTAAAATTACAAATAATATCAATAACAAAAAATATAAATTTTCTTAATTATAGCGATTATCAAAGTGCTTCATTTTATTTTTGAATAAACAAATATACATGAAACATGACTGATATATAGTAACAAAAAATAGGTAAATATTGGACTTATAAATGTTTTTAATATATAGGAAAAACTTATATATCTAAACCTATTAACACAATCGTTCGTTAAAATAACAATAAATAAACATAAAATTGGTCGGTTAATTCAAATTACGTGACTCAACGATGAATTAATTTAACGCTAAATTGTTGAATAATCAATTTGGAATGATTTCCATAAATAAACCAATTTTAGGTGAATTAACGTTGTGTGCTTTAGGAAAGTAAGTACTTCAGTTTGAAGTAGTGTATATGTTACAGGAAAAAAAATGGAAATAGAGGATGAAACTATAAATAGACTTAATTAAAGGTAACTTATGTTTTATTATAATTGCACTTATGAATTACGTCTTGGGGCATTCGGAACACAAATATAACATTGCCCGGTATAACCTAAATATATATTTTCGACAAGAGTTTAGAGTTTTTTTTTTTTGAGCTTGTATGAAACAAATAAACGTTTTTGTTCAGTTAGGTGGAGTGGGTCGGTGGTCTGTAAGAAGTAAGTTATAAAATTCAAAAAACGGACCGTTCACTCGTTGATTTATTTCGAATGGGAATTGAACAAAAAAAGTGATAATAATGCAAGTAGGAAATAATAGATTGCAGATAGTATAATGGCTATTTCAATTTATGATTGTAAAATGCTAGTGTCAGGAGATTGAAAGATGTAGGTGGTAAGTGAAGAATTGTAATAGCAGATTGTGTCTATTGAATGTGTGTAAAATTTGCATTTTGCACAAGCTCTATTCTGATTCCTGATTTTACAATGCTCTTATATGTCTGTCTGTGCGTGCGTTCATGTATGTATGTGATATTGTTAACGCCTTGAACATTTATAATGTCATGAATCAAACATTCAGCGATTGATTTCTGAGAATAATCATACCGTCCTAGACCTGTTTATTTATTAAATTATTACTGTTACTATTATCAAAAGACATATCGAAATATTTAAAACAAATCTGCCTATATACAAAGATACGTTTATTTTTTGACTCGCGGAATCGTCACCGTCGCCGCATAGCGACACCGTTATCTACCATGATGCCATGGGCATGGCCACTAGCATCGGACCGTATGTTTCCGTCGTTGCCGAAATTTAGCGGTTCGCAAAATGAACAACATCCAGTAAGGTTCTTAGAATCGCTGGAACGCTATTTTCGGCGTGCACAAGTTCCACAGGAGAAGCAACTGGAAATCGTGCGAGATTGTTTGACGGGTGAAGCAATTCACTGGGCTGAAGTTTATGTAGGGTACTGGAGTACTTACGATAACTTCAAGGTAGATTTTCTACATACGTATTGGTCAGATACGATGCAAAATAAATTGCGGCACCGAATCAGTACTGATCGATGGGACTCACGGAAGACACCCAGCATGATGAACCATTTAGCATTTTACGTGAGTCAGACCAAATTGCTAAAAACACCAATAATAATAAGTTCGAGAATTTACCGTAAACTACATAGACGATTTATTAATCGCATCACCAGATTTAAAAACTCATTTAAAACACATTGAATGTGTGTTGAAACGGCTGCAAGACGCGAAGTTTACGATAAATTTAGAGAAAACTCATTTTATACAGAGAGAAGTTATATTCTTAGGACACATTTTATCCGCGGAAGGACTACGCCCAGACCCAGAGAAGGTGACAGCGATTCAAAATTTGCCGGCACCAATGAAAGTAAACCAGCTTCGCGGATTTTTAGGACTATGCAATTTCTACCGACGATTTCACGGAAAATATAGTGATAACACACGACAGGTATCACACTTATTAAAGAAAGGTGCAAAATGGCAGTGGGGTGAATTTGAAACCCGCATATTCAACGAAATTAAACAACGGTTTTTAGAAAAGGTCATTGTGAAACACCCAAGGTCGGGACAACCATACGAACTACACACGGACAGCTCCGGATACGGAATCGGGGGAGTACTAACACAAAAGGACAGGGAAGGGGAAATAGGTGTTATTGGATTCGCAAGACGATCTCTACGCGGACCGGAATTGAATTATACTACTACCGAAAAAGAGTTGCTTGGTGTGATATTTTGTTTACAAAAGTTTAGAACTTACGTACAGGGAACCGAACTAATTATCTATACTGACCACCAAGCGTTAACATTTCTTAAACAATGTAGATTGTTGAACGAACGTTTGACGCGTTGGGTATTGTTTTTACAACAGTTTGATTATGAAATTAAGCATGTTGCTGGAAAGGATAATATAGTGGCAGACACGTTATCGCGATTTCCTGCTGATGTGAACAATGTCAAGGAATATTGCACTAAAGACCCCATCATCGCGGCATTTTCGGTAGAAGGTATTAAAGAACTCCGCAAAGAACTACGAACCCTCTTGGAAAAACAGCGTGCCGACCCTGAACTAGGTAATATTATCAACCACCTCACCAACGTGAACCCACAGGACGTTCCACCAGCAAACCAGCGGAAATTATCAACCTACGTATACCGAGAGGACATTTTATTACACCACGACGTGCACCACCAACGAATGACCATCGCCGTTCCGCATTGTCTGATCGAAGACTAAGTGAAACACCACCATGCAGAACTAGGACACTTTGGACCAGCAAAAGTGTACGCCGTGATGAAAAACTTATTTCATTTTCCAAGAATGGACCGTACCATCCGGAAAATCATAAGTAGATGTGAAATATGTCAAAAGACCAAGTGGCCGAACATACGTCACGAAGGACCCATGCAACCCGTTACAGCCAACGAGGTCGGTGAACTTGTCGCGGTGGATTTATATGGACCCTTACCACCTGGACGGTTCGGAGTCACATATGTTTTCGTCATGCTGGACATATTCTCGAAATATGTTAAATTATATGCGCTGAAGAAAGCGACAGCCGCGACATGTGTAAACCGTGTGATTACGGATTTTCACAAGATAATTCCGATCAAATCAATTTTGAGTGATCATGGAACACAATTCACTACAAATTTATGGTCAGAAAAACTACAGGCAGCTGGAATACGAACTATATTCTCTTCAATTAGACACCCCGCATCGAACCCATCGGTGAGAGTAATGCGAGAGTTAGGACGTATGTTCAGAACGTACTGCCACCAACAGCACACACTTTGGGCAAACCAGCTGGAAAACATTGAAGATTGTTTCAACTAGTGCTGTCAGTGAAATTCGAATTTACAAAATTACGGTCAAACATAAAATGGAACTTTGAATGCGAAATCCGAAATTCGAAATTCTAAATCTGAAATTCAGAAACCGAAATTTGAATTCTAAATTCGAATTAAGAATTCGAAATCCGAAGTTCGAATTGTGCAAACTTTGCAATCCGTATTTTTAAATACGATAGTCTAGATGTAAACAATTCCCCACTTCTTTACATTACATTTTAGTTTATAAGTGCTGTAAGTTTGAAACTGAGAACCATTGTTACCCCTGATTTTGTGAAGGGATACTTTTAATAATTTCGTTATATACAATATAATGTCGAGTCGTAGTAAAATATGGAAACATTTTACGAAGCAAAGTGGCAATAAATGTAAGTGTAATATTTGTAGTGCTGTGCTACAATCACATAATTCTACGTCATCCTTACGGACACATATTCGAACCAGACACACGGCCTGCATTCTACCAAATAATAATCCATCTCTTGATGACAATATTTTTGCTGGGAATCCCTTCAAGAGGCAAGTACATTATTATTGTAGCATTTAAATAATTTTATTTTTACACAAATTTATTTTATTTAATTTATCATTATTTTAATTGTTTGTTAATTTTTGTCCCATAATCCTGGAATATCTTCATTATTTTATTTAAAGAATATACAGCTTTGGGCAAAAAAATTGCATCAATAGCTATATTTTTGCACAGAGCTGTAAATATTATAAGATTTGCAACAAAATTAATTTTTCAAAAATTTTTAATATTAAATAATTATATAATTATTTCGCATTTTAATAGATTACAGTTATCGACTGATATTCAACATCAAGACGCCTTTGAAAGTGGAGAATTAGCTGACAATGCAAGTGTATCAGATACTAATACGTCAGAAACAGAGGCTCAAAGTCAACTATATAGTAAATCAGAATCTGCTTTATGCAATCAACGAAAAATTACCGATATATTTGTATATCGACATGTTACTTCTGCAAGACGTGAACATATTCATCAAGCAATCGCTAATATGATTGCCACGGATATGTTGCCAGTAAATTTAATTGACGGTCAAGGGTTTAAAAACTTTTTACAAATATTAGAACCACAGTATAAAGTACCAGCTAGAGGAACAATTAATAATAGATTAAAATTGCTGTATGATATTGCGTACAATAAATTAAAAATGATTCTATGTAGGGCTGAAAGAGTTGCCATAACGACGGATTTGTGGACGTCTAGAGCAAATAAAGCGTATATTACAATAACATCGCATTTTATTGATTGTAATTGGGTTATGATATCCATGTGCTTAACAACATTAGAAATGCCTGAAAGACACACCGCAGCAAATATTTATGATAGAATTAAATCAGTATTGATAGAGTGGGATTTACTAAACAAAGTTATCGCAGTTGTACATGATAATGCTGCGAATATGACAAATGCTGTCAATTTGCATTCTGATATTGGTGTGAGTGTATTTTGTTTTGCGCACACACTTCAACTATCTATTAATAAGGGGTTAAAAATGAATAGAATTGATGATTTGATAAGTAAATGTAGTCAGGTAGTTGGTCATTTTAAACATTCTGCTTTAGCATCATATAATTTAGATAGGAAACAAGAATTACTTCAAATTAAAAAACAAAAATTGATTCAATCTTGTCGGACCCGTTGGAATTCCACGTATTACATGTTAGAAGGGCTAGTAGAACAAAGACCAGCGATTACATCTGTATTAAGTGATAGGTCTATAACACAAAATAGAGTAGCTGCTAATTTAGAAATTTCAGAATTGGACTGGATTGATATAGAATCTATTGTGATTTTATTAAAACCTTTAGAAATGGCTACAACAGCTTTGTGTGGTGAAACATTTTTAACAATTTCAATGGTTCGGCCTGTTGCGCATTCTCTTATTCATAATTTTTTTAATTCAATAAATACAGATTCTAATTTGATTAAAGAATTAAAATTAACATTAAAAACTGATATGAATAACAGATTTTTCAATGACAATTTGAAAACAATTTCTCAAATTGCAATGTATTTAGACCCGAGACATAAAATGTTGCAATCGGAAACTGATGAAAACAAGGAAATAATTATAAACGAAGTGAAAAGAATGTTTAATCATTTTGTAGAAAATGACAAAGAAAACAGCGGTATAATCGAAGAAATAATTTCTAAAGCACCGTCACTTGCTGATATTATTTTCCCACAGACTAGTATTTTAAACAAATCTGAGATAGAAATGTACCAACAAGAGCCAGAATCATTTAAAAATATCAATCCATTTGATTGGTGGAGATCAAATTCAGAAAAATATCCAATATTGTCAAAATTAGCACGACAATATTTATGTATCCCCGCCACATCTACATCTTCCGAAAGAGTATTTTCTACAGCTGGAAATATTGTAAACGCTAAAAGAAATTGTCTCTCCAGTGAAAATGTAAATATTTTAATTTTTTTAGCTCAAAATAAGCACATTGTAAACATAAATTAACAATTGTTGCATAAGTATGTTAAATAGTTGTTTTATATTAATTTGCAAGTTTGTAATGAGAGTAAGGTTTTTATGTAATATATAAGTATAAACAAAATTTGTGTTTTATTCACTGAATTTAGATAAAATCTGATTTCTTATTTTGGTATTGGAAGTCGAAATTCGTATTTTGAAATTCAAATTTTAAATATCAAATTTTTATCTTCTATTATCAAACTTCGAATTTTTGAAATTCCATTATTTTAAAATTTCCATTATTTCCATTTCCTAATATACATATATATTTATATATATATATATATATATATATATATATATATAATATATATATATATATATATATATATATATATATATATAAAAATATATATATATATATATATATATATATATATATATATATATATATATATATATATATATAATATATATATATATATATATATATATATATATATATATATATATATATATATATTTATATATATATATATATATATATATATATATATATATATATATATATATATATATATATATATATATATACATATATATACATATATATATACATATATATATACATATATATATACATATATATATATATATATATATATATATATATATATATATATATATATATATATATATATATATATATATATACATATATATATATATATATATATATATATATATATATATATATATATATACATATATATATATATATATATATATATATATATATATATATATATATATATATATATATATATATATATATATATATATATATGTACATATATAATTCGAAATCCAAAATTCGAAATTCAAAATTGGAAATTGGAATTCGAAATCTAAAATCCGAAATTCGAAATCCGAAATTCGAACCTCGAATTAACCTTTACATTCGAAATTCGAATAGTTGAAATTCGAATATTTAAATTCGAATTTCGAACTTCGTGATTTTAGGTTATTGACAGCACTAGTTTCAACGCGGTTCCCCGGTACCGGCTATGCACCATGCGAGATAGCAACAGGAAAACAACCAAAGCTACTATTGGAAAATCTAATTAGTACTCATTTACCTACCAGACACGTAGAATCGGTAAACGACAAATTAGAAGCTGTTGTAAAGTCACCAATTTCTCATAAATAATTATTTAATAGTTTTACTAATATTTGTATTACTTTGTATTATTTTAAGTCTAACCATATAATCATATTTCATATTATATTACTACTTCTGAGACTACACATCCGTTCTAAATGTTGTTATCAACCTTTTCTCAGCTGAATTTACATTAAATGTCACGTTCGCCAAGATGGAAGGCGACTTGGTTGTCTCACGAAAGACGCTGAGTCCGTGTGAAACATAAAAGTTTGTAAATGAACGATGCAACATTGGGTGGATGTTAGTACCAGAAGTGTCGCGATCATCGAGTGGAACAGACGTTCTACCAATGTAGTTAAATTGTACCAATATTTCGTTTGTTCAATAAATCTCTTTGTTACAACAGACTACGTTGTTGAATATTAACCAAAAACCTTAAAAAACCTCATATTGAGTTAGTAACGAAGTCTCGTCACTAATATTAGACACGAACCACCCATTTCGTTGTATCCGACAATACAACATTACGAAACCATCTTTTAATTAAAACGAAATATTGCCGTGACTTCTCCACATCTTGAGTATGATGGAATTTTGAGTACAGCAATAATGACCATTTATTTATATCGGGGTGTTTAAACAATTTCGTAGAATTATTTAAACATTTAAGGAAGAAATGTGTAACAGTGAGACGCACGGATGCGTTGGTGTGTGGGGGTAGGGATAGTGTTCGCTCTCTCTTACCAATGGATTTCGCAAGTGCCTCAACCCCGAAGACACTGAGCCATCCAACCAGTAATCTGAACCGTACTGATGGGGCAGGCCTATTAATATTTGAACGAATAAGGAAGTATAATTGCACATAGTTTTGGATTTATATTTGGGTTTCTGTGTTATAGAAAAGAATATTCGTTGAGGAGGTGACTTTTGGGGGCGGGAACAACAATTCCGAGCTGATGAGGAACTCACTGAGAGATATAGGAAGAGAGTCAGATTTTCTCTTTCAAACCGTTTGAACGTTTTAAATTTCGTGAGAAATAATAAAACTTAGAATCTTTTATATTAAAATCAGATAAAACAGTTTAAAGTCTTTACTGAGTCTGTTTGTTCTGTATTTTAATCGACTGTAGAAGTTACGGCACTAAATTCTTTGAACTTTGTATTTTAATTATTACTACGGCAATAGTCTGTTTAAAATTACAAACGTACTTTGAGTTGATAGTTTAATATTCCAGTAAATTCTTTCAAGCTAAAGATTGACGAATATTAAGTCACTAACGAATTTACGAACGTTTTAATCGCGATCGAGATTCGGGGTTAGAGTTTGTGGGTTTTGTGAGTTCCGTGGATTACATACGAGTAGTGACGAACCGATCAAAACCAACTGCCAACCAGTCGATCGATCTACGTATCAATCCAAACAGACGATCTATTTACCAACAAACCAAGCGTCTATCAGAGGGTTACTAAGCAACAGGAAGAAGTTCTTTTGTCCCAAATTTAATACAAGTAACTTTCATATATTATTTTCAAAAACATATCTATGATTTTGTGAGCACTAGCATATGAGATGGATTGAGTGACCGGTCGTTCTGATGGGTCCTCATTGCATACTACTAAATTAAATTAAATAACGATTACCAGACTGGACTGAATAAAGCTGTATTCAAATCTACCTCACATAATAAGGTGTCGACGACTCTTACTATTTCTACGGTGCACGGGCTGGCCAACAAAC
Source organism: Nebria brevicollis (assembly GCA_944738965.1). Classification (NCBI taxonomy): domain Eukaryota; kingdom Metazoa; phylum Arthropoda; class Insecta; order Coleoptera; family Carabidae; genus Nebria; species Nebria brevicollis. Next base: position 5,304,727 of record OX122908.1, read on the forward strand.
GTAAGTCCAGTGGCGTGCACGGAACGCAAACAGTTCCGCGGACAAAAGCTCTGCATATAAAACACCTTTGTGACCGTCAGATTTCATACACAGTACTAAAACAGTAAATTCTGGTAATTAGTAGTTTTTATTCTACATCAGTACGTGAGCTTTGGCGACACTCAGTGCGAGTGCATTACTAGCCATCAGTTAGCCTCACGGAGTCATAGATCATTTTTGCATTGCATTCCATAAAATCTATGTTCAATAAACTGATTGTTATAAGAAGGATTCAAACTCTTTTATTTCGATATTCCGTACAACTCCTTTTCTGTGCGAATTTAGATCAACGAATTATTTAATTACCACACACACACACAACGTAGGTCCAAAACTAGACGATCATGCCAATTAAAAATAGTTAATAAATAATTAAAGTCAATTATTTATGTAAAATCTAAATTTCAATTAGAGAAATTATTTTTGAAGAATAAATCAATATAAAATCGATAACTTTGATTTTGCTTAGTAAATTTTGTGAATTTATTTTGTTAAATTAATATTTGAGTAACTTTGAGTTATTTAAATGTCTACAGTTTACGTAATACGTCGACGGCGCGTTACAGTATATACATATTGTAGTAGATAATGCACGCGTTTCATGATCGAGCGTCCAAATTCCGCGCAGCTAGGTGACCTTTCATTAAAGGTGGATTTATAAGTAGCACAGAGCACAGAAAATAGCATAGCATAGCATAGCACAGAACATAAAACATTTGGGGGGTTTTATAAGACGCACAGCACAGCAGAGCAGCAATGTGAAGAAAAAGAAGAATACATCTTTTTCTCCATAAACTAACCAACAAAATTTTTTTTGACAGATTTGATTTCACGTTTTGTTTGGTTATTTAATTTAATTTCAATCTATTATCATGCGACATTATGAAGTGCTGCTTTGTATGCATTATCCTCTGAAATAATGCAACTTCGATGACATTTATGGGCAGAAAAAGTGGCTTGTCACGGCGGGCGGGAAATTCGATTGCGTGGATCTGAAATTTTTTCTGTGAAAAGTCCCGTGTTATTCTTATGGAGAATTCACTTTTTTTTAAATGCAAAATATACCCACTACCAACTTTTTAGTAGCCTAATCATTAGTCTGAGCATAAAGATAGATAGTTGAAGTGGCAGTTACTATTAAAAATTAACGGGGCCCATCGATAATTACAGATTTATTGCTATTTGAAATAATTAGAAATACAAATTTAGCGCTTTTTTATACTTCCGGAACTGATAGTTTCGATGTATGAGTTTAGAAACACATGTTTGGATGTAAATTAATATTTAATTTATTATTCAAATTGCCGAAATTAATATAAAATCAAAAAAAAAAAATAATATCACTCTGACAATAACATTCCCAGAAATTTTGAAGTTGTTTGCTTTTATTTGTTCGTTTCGTGTATTAAATAAAAATTATTTTGCTTATTGAAATGTATTCATATCGTAAAAAAAGGTATTTCTCCATAAGAATAACATGGGACTTTCACAGAAAAAAAATTCAGATCCACGCAATCGTATTTCCCGCCCGCCGTGACAAGCCACTGTTTCTGCCTATTAGAAGTATTCCTTCGTACTATCCCGAAATCCTACGAAAATACACGAAGCACAGCGCATAACGCACAAAATATGAACATTGGTCAATTCCTGTGCTATGCTAAATTTCTCTATGCGTGCTATGCGTCTTATAAATGAGTATACTGTTTCCCGTATGACGAAAGTGTGTGCTATGCTATGCTATGCCATGTTCTATGCTCTGTGCTACTTATAAATCCACCTTAAAACCCCATAAATCATTCGGTGAATTTGTGTGTCAGATGTTATGTTAAGGAAATCGATAAATGTTTAGCACCTGTTCGCCGCTGCTCGATTTCAACCATAAATGTATGAATTAGAAATAGTTTATTAATGAAATTTGTTGTTTATAATGTAGTAACATGCTACGCACATATCAACTTTCCATCTTTTACCAGGCTCGTCTTCAAACTAAAGCAATGCCATCAACTTGATATTGACATTTATTTTAGTTTATTCATTATTACGTAATTTTTTTTATTACAAACTTAAAAAAAAAAAGAAATTCAAAAGAAATTCAGAATTAACAGTTAGAATATAGTATAGAATAGAAGAAAAAAGAGCTATACGTTAGGAAAAATGAAATAAAAAGAGACAAAAAATCAGTATCAGAATATAAGAAAGACGTTGCTTAGAAGTAGAAATAAAAGAATGTGAAATAAGAGATTTAATAAATAATAACAAAATAAATCAGATAAGTTAAGAAATACTATAAGATAAATATATTGTAGAAAATTTGTATAAATAAAAATATTTAAAACGTAATAATCAATAATGAAAGCCACCCAATAAAAATATAGAACATGTAATCCGTTTACGGTATTTTTGGTATTAGAATAAATCAATCATGAATGTCCTTGCTTCGGCGAGCGAACGAGCGATCGCGCGTTCAAGATCCGTTAGAGTTCTGACAATGTGAACGCCCATCTAAACCCATGACACGACATAATAAATACACGTTATTTACTGCATACAGTTAAGGGTGTGGTCCAGCGAATATTTTGATTTATAACTTGATGTATCAATAACTGCAAATTCCTCACAAAAAATTGCCACCACCATCTTTTGTTACAAATCTGCCAAAAGAAGTATCACGGAAATTGTTGAGGATCGTTATTGCGGTTTTGGTTTTATTTGCAAAAAGGCAATAACAAGATCTTGGTGCAAAACAGGGCTAGGTTGCAATGACTATTAGGTATGTTGTTCAATGCAAACAAACAAACAAACGAACGTCTTTAAAGTGTCAGATGCTCAGTTTACGTATCATGATTATTATTTCCCTATTCTGTTTGTAATTTATTGACAAGGATCTGCGTGGCATATTGTTCAGTGTGTCAAAACAGAGGCGACGCGAACTGTGGACTTGATTATTTGATATTTATGATTGTTGCCAACTGAAATGTGACAGTTTTAATTACGGTAAAGGTGGACGAGTTATCGACTCGGTTTGTTAAGGTGTGAAAACGCGTGTTGATGCAAATTAGAGACTTATAAGGCAGCCATATTTTAGACGCACAAAACAGTGCATTACATTATTTAAGACACTCGAAGACAAACTAGGTACTTTAGAAGAACAGTTTTTATTAGAAGATTAAGGAACATATTTGTAATTTAAAAGCTGTAAAATTAGAAATTAAGTAAGAATGTAAAAAATTTGTAGAAGTAGGAAAAAAAATAAAGATATTTGGTTTAAGTATGTTTAAGAGAAAAGGACGAAGATATTAGAATAAGAATAGAAAAATAATATTTATTAAAAAATAGGAAAGTAGAGAATTTCAAAAGAAAATTTAAAGAATTAGAAAGAATAGATTTATATATAAAATACTATGAAGATAAAGAAATAGAAGAAGAAATTTCAGAAGTAGGAATAGAAATGAAGAAATTTGAGAAAAATGTATTTAAGAGAGAAAAGTAAAGAAATTAGAAAAAAAAGTATAAATAATTAAAAAAATAGGAAAACAGAATTTCAAAAGAAGAATAAAATTAAGTAATATGTAAGATATGATTTGAATAAAGTCGTAAAATAAGTAAATTAAGATTTTTTTTTTTGAAAACTTGAAGTAAAACATATAGGATAAGAATAAAAATGAGTACCTATAGCAAGCGTAGTAAATGAAGTGATTTAGAATCGAGTGCATATATCGTAAAGAATATAAATATAGTTTAATGGTTGTTGGTTGGCAGAAATGCCCCTACACTTTTTGCCCATGTACGCGTTCAAATAAAATTGATTTAGCATTGATTTCGATTGTAAAACAATAGCAACGGACAGCAAGTTGCAGTTGAAGCACAATAATAAACATAAAATTCACATGTGTGTATGTATGTATGTAAGTAGGTATGTGATCGGCCGTGGGTGTGATCATAACATCGACTATATACTCTATATCACTTCCATGGTCAAATGGCAAATGCAGTAAATTATTACTAGCCGCTCGCATTACATAAACTTGAAAGATTTGACATTTAAAACCGATACTACCAGTACCTACTTTTTTATAGAAACACACCGATAGTGTTCTAGTTTATTCGAAAATGGCGGATACACTTCTCTAAGAGTAGTCATGTGGATCAAATATGATTCACCATTAAATTACTAATTAAAATACGTTACTAAACTTATTGAAATTGTACAACAAAATTGATTCACCAGTGCTTTAGATAATTTACCAAACATTTCACTATAAACAATTACACAAAAGCAAATAAAAAACATTCGAAAATTAGGAGAAAAATAAAATACGTTTAATTAAAAATGAGTTTGTGTATCGGTGTTGTTAAAAATAAAAATCCTTACCCCCGAAGCAATGTTGGCGCTTGTTATCTGTGAGAAGCGAATGCACAGGAAATAACAACGAAGAATAATTAGAAAATTGCCTAAGTGGATAGAATTCATTTGGTGTAAAACGAATATCAAGAAAAACTTCGTGCATTTTTGGGTAATGTGTGAAAATAGAAAAAGATAAGTATCATTGTAGAAACAAAAAGGTAATTTCAAATAATTACAAACAATCATAAACAAGAATACAGTCTAGTTAGATGTAAATGATATATTAAATATAGTAGACAGTTGAAAATAAATAAAAAATATTAATAAAACAGAAAAGAAAATAGTAAAGAATAAAATATATAAGATAAATAGAGAACAAAGATAAAATGGTGCATAGTTTACGATTATAAATTTTTAATCTAATTATGTAAATTAACCAAGCTGTTAATAGAAATTATGCATCGCAATTATTTTGTATTTATATGCTCCATTTTATCTAGTATAGAATAAGATAAATATTATTGAAACAAACAAAAAATGACGATGTAAGAAAATTGAATATGAAAATAATAATTAGAGAAAGTGTAAGAAGAAATATAGAAAAACAAATCGTCGATGATATATATATATATATATATATATATATATATATATATATATATATATATATATATATATATATATATATATATATATATATATATATATATATATATATATATATATATATATATATATATATATATATATATATATATATATATATATATATATATATATATATATATATATATATATATATATATATATATATATATATATATATATATATATATATATATATATATATATATATATATATATATATATATATATATATATATATTTATATATATATATATATATATATATATATATATATATATATATATATATATATATATATTGTTGGATATTAGCACTTCGCACCCTTCATTTAGTATAAATTAAACGCCAACTATGGCAACATATGACTAACTTTTGTTTTTCACATTTATTGATTATTAATTATTGATTGTCACTAAGACAAAACAAGCAGTTGCATCACCATTATAAAAACAGACCGAAAATATAATTAATTTGTGTTCATATTGTTTTTCTTTTCAACCGCGTTGTATCCACATTAAATAATCCTGACAGGTTATGGGCCCAGAAGCGTTAGTGAGAAAACAGTAAAAACCAATTCTTTAAAAACATTTGGAGGTTAATAGCTCAATTTGCGTAATTGGACACGGAAGCACTTAAGTGCCAGTGAGATTGCGAAAAGTATTCGTTACTTAAAAATTTTCGGTAAAATATTCGGTCTCTCATAAACATGGCTCACGGCAATTTTCGAATCGAGCCACTCTCCAAGCACAACTACGAGACTTGGAAAGTACAAATCGAAGCCGTGCTGGTGAAAAACGACACCTGGATCTACGTCAGCGGGGAACATCCAAAACCCGAAATCGACCAGAAAGCGGACGCGGCAGTACTAGCAGCGGTTCGCGGGGCAGAAACAAATTGGATCATACAAGACAGGAAGGCGAAGTCGGATCTCATCCTAGCCATCAACCCATCGGAGCTCAATCAGGTACGAGGCTGCGCGACTTCCCGAGAGATCTGGATCACGTTGGAAGCAGCTTACACTTCGAAAGGTCCGGCCAGGAAGGCGACACTACTAAAACGGTTGACGCAGAGCAAAATGACCGATGGCGAAGACTTTAGGGAGTATCTTTCAGCTTTCTTCGACACTGTCGACCAACTGAAAAACATGGACATTTCAATAAACGATGAATTGCTGATCGTGATGCTTTTAACCAGTCTTCCAGATTCCTTCGAAAATTTCAGGTGTGCAGTCGAGGCCAGGGACAACTTTCCAGACATCGACACCGTGAGAGTGAAACTTATCGAGGAATATGACGCAAGGATCCGGAAAACGAACGAAGCACCATCCGGTGCATTGTTCGCCAAATCAAACGCCGGCAACAAGATCCACGCGAGAGGTTTCAGAGGCAACTTTAAAAATTACTCCAAGGACGCTTCGAACAAATCTCACGATCAAAAAATAGACAAATCTTCGAACCAAGTCCCATACAATTGCAACTTCTGCGGAAAGCGCGGTCATAAAGCCGTAGACTGTTTCGCGAGAAAACGCAAGCAACAAGATAAGGGGAACGCGAACACGGCATCATACTTCACTACCTTTCAAACCGGTGGCGCACTGAGCGACAGATGGTGTTTAGACAGCGGGTGCACCACGCATCTCTGCAAGGACAGCGAAACAACCGACGAATTTCGGACTAAACTTGGCTACGAATCTAACCTCGGATGTCACTGCTAAAGGAGAAGTCAAGCTGTCAACGTGGAACGGAAAGGAGAACATGTCGGTGGAGCTTCGCAATGCACTTCATGTACCAGATTTGTGCACCAATCTTATCTCCGTTTCTAAAATCGTCGACACAGGCGATCAAGTCCTCTTCACGAAGAATCAAGCTGTCATCACTAATGGTCGAGGTGGAGTCAAGATCGTTGCGGATCGAGACGGTGATCTATTCTACCTTCGGAGGAAGGAACAACACGATTCGAAACTTGTGAGCCGCGGATCAGAAAACGTCAACGAATGGCACCAGAAGCTGGGACATTTGAACTACCACGACATGTCCCTCATGGTCAAGAAGAATTTAATACCACACTTGGACTCGCAATTGGGAGTATGCGAAACGTGTGTCGCAGGTAAGCTAACCCGTGCCCCATTTCAGAACCGAATCGAACGCGCAAGTGGACTGCTGGACATTGTGCACAGCGACGTATGTGGCCCCATGAGGACAGAATCACAAGGCGGGGCGCGATACTTCTTCACTTTCATTGACGACTACAGTCGCTGGTGTGTGATTTACTTCATTCGGAACAAGAGCGAGGTCACGTCAAAGTTTCAGGAGTTCAAAAGCTTCGTCGAAACCCAGACTGGACGGAAGGTAAAGGCTTTACAGAGCGATAACGGCACTGAGTATTGCAACAGCAAGATGGACGACACTGAAGAGTTTCGGCATCCAGCGTCGACTCACCACCGTCTACACTCCTCAACAGAACGGAGTGGCTGAAAGGAAAAATCGGACCTTGGTGGAGGCTGCCAGGTGCATGTTATTTGAGTCCGGACTTTCCCCCTCTTTCTGGGCTGAAGCCATCGCCACAGCCAATCACATACGCAATCGGTGTGTGACAAAGAGTTTGGGCGGAGAAATACCCTACAAGCTATGGACCAACAAAACACCACAGCTGAACTACCTTCAAACTTTTGGCCGCAAGTCCTACGTGCTTGACAAATCCGGAAGCAAGGGCAAGTTTGAGACGAAGGCGTTGGAGGGAATCTTCGTCGGATATCCAACCTCGTCAAAAGGCTACAGGATCTGGGTTTCTCGCGAGAGAAAAATCCATACTTCAAGAGACGTCAAATTCTTGAATGAGACACGACATGACAAAAACTACGAGGACATCGTCTCTACAGATACGAGGAATGGACGTGATACCTTCGAAGACCTCTACTC
>OX122908.1:5312876-5382876 GCA_944738965.1 Nebria brevicollis
AGATATATAGATATATAGATATATAGATATATAGATATATAGATATAGATATATATAGATATATAGATATATAGATATATAGATATATAGATATATAGATATATAGATATATAGATATATAGATATATAGATATATAGATATATAGATATATAGATATATAGATATATAGATATATAGATATATAGATATATAGATATATAGATATATAGATATATAGATATATAGATATATAGATATATAGATATATAGATATATAGATATATAGATATATAGATATATAGATATATAGATATATAGATATATAGATATATAGATATATAGATATATAGATATATAGATATATAGATATATAGATATATAGATATATAGATATATAGATATATAGATATATAGATATATAGATATATAGATATATAGATATATAGATATATAGATATATAGATATATAGATATATAGATATATAGATATATAGATATATAGATATATAGATATATAGATATATAGATATATAGATATATAGATATATAGATATATAGATATATAGATATATAGATATATAGATATATAGATATATAGATATATAGATATATAGATATATAGATATATAGATATATAGATATATAGATATATAGATATATAGATATATAGATATATAGATATATAGATATATAGATATATAGATATATAGATATATAGATATATAGATATATAGATATATAGATATATAGATATATAGATATATAGATATATAGATATATAGATATATAGATGTATAGATATATAGATATATAGATATATAGATATATAGATATATAGATATATAGATATATAGATATATAGATATATAGATATATAGATATATAGATATATAGATATATAGATATATAGATATATAGATATATAGATATATAGATATATAGATATATAGATATATAGATATATAGATATATAGATATATAGATATATAGATATATAGATATATAGATATATAGATATATAGATATATAGATATATAGATATATAGATATATAGATATATAGATATATAGATATAGATATATAGATATATAGATATATAGATATATAGATATATAGATATATAGATATATAGATATATAGATATATAGATATATAGATATATAGATATATAGATATATAGATATATAGATATATAGATATATAGATATATAGATATATAGATATATAGATATATAGATATATAGATATATAGATATATAGATATATAGATATATAGATATATAGATATATAGATATATAGATATATAGATATATAGATATATAGATATATAGATATATAGATATATAGATATATAGATATATAGATATATAGATATATAGATATATAGATATATAGATATATAGATATATAGATATATAGATATATAGATATATAGATATATAGATATATAGATATATAGATATATAGATATATAGATATATAGATATATAGATATATAGATATATAGTATATAGCATATAGATATATAGATATATAGATATATAGATATATAGATATATAGATATATAGATATATAGATATTTAGATATATAGATATATAGATATATAGATATATAGATATATAGATATATAGATATATAGATATATAGATATATAGATATAGAGATATAGAGATATAGAGATATAGAGATATAGATATATAGATATAGATATATAGATATATAGATATAGAGATATAGAGATATAGAGATATAGAGATATAGAGATATAGAGATATAGAGATATAGAGATATAGAGATATATAGATATATAGATATATAGATATAGATAAATACAGATAAAGGTTACCACCTTAAAATTTCTTGAAGATAGTATAATTATCGCTTTGTATTTAAATTTCAGCAATAGTTGTACTTATTTTTCTAAAGTGCAACATAATATACATAATAATGCAACATTTCTTTAGTTATTTATCAGGTCTTAACGTGTTTAGTTTACATTTGTTGCTTGTGCAGTAAAAATGGCGCGCCAGTTAAATGTTAATCAAAAGTGTGTTATTCAAGCTTTAAATGCAGAGGGATTATCCACGAGACAAATTTCTTTAAGAATAGGGTGTAGCCACGTCACAGTTGGGAAATTACTGAAAAAAATACGAATTTCTGGAACCACAAATAGAAAATTAGGTACAATTAGGAAAATATAGGAAAAAAACCTCACAGGAATTAAAATGTGAGTTGTCTGAGGTCACTGGTAAGAATTTAAGTGCCAGAACTGTAAGAAGAAGGCTACAAGAAAGCGGATTAATGGCTAGAAGGCTAAAATGATATCTGCCAGGCTAAAATTCGCAAAAGATCACCGCAACTGGACTCGAGAGGATTGGAAAAGAGTCATCTTCACTGACGAATCAAAATACAATCTAAATGAATCAGATGCATTGCACTACATTCGTCGAAGGATAGGAGAAAAATTTAAGGCTGACTGTATTGTTTCGCGACATAAATTTCCCGTCAGTTTTATGATATGGGGGTGCATTTCATATTATGGAACTGGAGAAATGACTTTTTGTGTCGGTTCTATGAATGCAGAAAATTATATAAAAGTCATTCAAAACTTCCTTGTTCCGTCTATAGAAATGCTATTTCCCGTAATAATCGACCATATTTTTCAAGATGATTCTGCACCGTGTCATCGAGCTAAGAAAGTACGTTATATTTTTTTATAAGGTCATTATCGAGATATATTATGAAAAAATAAAAATATAATATTTGTTTAAAGGTTAAACGTTTACTCTCATAACTGGGTTTGAAAACGCTCGATTGGCCTGGGAGCAGCCCTGATTTGAACCCCATAGAAAATTGCTGGGCACTTCTAAAGTCTAGAATTACTAGAAGAATTTCTAGAACAAAAGAAGAATTTAAATTAGCCATACAGGAGGCATGGAAAAATAATATTTCCGTCGAATATTGCCAAAACTTGATATTGTCGATGCCCAAAAGAATAAGCGCTGTAATTAATGCCAGGAGGGGGACACACAAAATATTAATTTAATGTTTTAATTAATTATGGATGATTATAATATATATTTTTATTATTAATTTCCTTATATAATTGTTCTAGGTAAATATGTTTAACTCAAATGAGGTGTTTTCTAATAAATAAGCATTATCTAGTTTATTTCAAATTTCTAGTTTAATATAATTATAAATATACCTTATTTTACGTGTTCTGCTTTATATATTATAAAACAATACAAAAATTATTAAAAAAGATTAGATGTTGTCGACATTTAAAGTGATTTTTGAAGGTGGTAACTTTTATTTGGCCACTACGGTATATAAATATATATATATATATATATATATATATATATATATATATATATATATATATATATATATATATATATATATTTATATATATTATATATATATATATATATATATATATATATATATATATATATATATATATATTTATATATATTTATATATATTATATATATATATATATATATATATATATATATATATATATATTTATATATATTATATATATATATATATATAATATATATATATATATATATAAATATATATATATATATATATATATATATATATATATATATATATATATATATATATATATATATATATATATATATATATATATATATATATATATATATATATATATATATATATATATATATATATATATATATATATATATATATATATATATATATATATATATATATATATATATATATATATATATATATATATATATATATATATATATATATAATATATATATATATATATATATTGTCACGGCCTGAGATACACACCATCTCAGCCAGCCACAAAACACACAAAACATACTTAAAACACTATATTGTAATTAACCCTAGTTAACCCTTTGACATCATCCAGTATGTAATGTATATTGTATATACAAGTCAGAAATGACATCAGCCACGAGAAGTGGTTGCACCACAAGCTGATAACGCCAGCTGCACCGAGCTTATAAAAGACACCGGGAGAGATGGGGAACGGACAGTCTCATTGAGTCTTACGGTCTTATAGATTCGATACAGTCATAGTCTTATAGATTCGCGAAGACGGTCTTATAGATATAGTCAGTGACGAATCTCTGATATTCAAGTCTCACACAATCTCCCAGGGTCTTTTCATAAGTCGCTGCCAAATTACTCTAAACAAGATACGCCAAAAGAGTGTAAAGATGTGTACTATGAACATAATGCTGTAAGTACCTTTATTTCAATAAACACTAAACTAAAACGTATAAATGTATAATTGTGTTATGACTTAGTAAACTCCCTACATATCCTCTCGTGCTTGACTCCTGATATGATATAAACCCTGCAGGAGTTACAGTCTTGGCTGGTACCTCAACTCAGTTATTAGAATCACGTCACAGCCAACCCCCAGCTCGTGACAATTGGTGGAGTGCCGGGTATTCTCAAAAAACCGTAAAATTTTTTCTCTTAAAATTAAATGCAATAAAAGTTAAACTCAATTTGAACGAGTAGGGAAATAGAAGTAGAGAGAATACCTTGTGGGAAATAGAATAAAAGCAAGAACAAGACGGACCACTGCCTGGTTCACAGGCTGGTGTAATTCTATTGGAACGCGAAATAAAATCAGTAAATTTGATAAAACAAAATAATTGTTTTATAATTTGAATAAAAGAATTTTTAAATTTTTGACCAAGACCAAGCACGGGAGAAAGAGGGTTTACGCATGTATGTTGAGAGACTGTCAATAAATTACTCATGCAACTAACTAATAATGAATCATATGAGTTATGAACAAAAACGAATATAATTTACGATCACGAGAAAACAATTCAAACACAGCGCGATTAGTATTAACGGGAAAAACAAATAATATGTTGAGAACCCCTTCAGCGGGAACAAGTAGTAGAAACGTAGCTTCAGCTAGCAACGAAACACAAATAATTAATCAATTCACACCCCCAAATACAAGCCCGTTAGGCGCGTTAGAATCTAGTAATTCAGAAATCGAGTTAAGTATAGAAAGCGCGAACACTGGAAACCCTACACTATTACATTCGGAATTTGAAAACCTAGACATATCAAACGCAGAAAACATAAATAACATTAGCGTAAATATGGCACAAGGACATAACAATATGTTAATTGACGAGTCGGAAGATCTAAGTTCGAAACCAAAAGAGCTGAGATGCATCATTCCGGACAGCTTCGACCCGAAGGCAAAGCAGGACGTCACAAGGTTTATTAAACAATTCAATACAGCAGCAGAAACAAACCGTTGGAACGACGCACTCAAGAGACAATACTTTAAATTATACCTAGTTGGCGCGGCAGAAACATGGTATAACATTAATGTCAACGGACGCGATTACTCGTGGAGACAGATCTTAGACGAATTCAGAAACGCATTTCTACCGCGCGGACACATGGAAAATTTACATGAAAAATTTAGAAACATGAAACAAGGACAAGACGAGGACCCTCGCGATTATTATTTTACAATGATGGATATATGTAATCAATTTGAAACACCACTGTCGGATGCGGAGATAACAAATCAAATAATAATAAATTTAGATCCAGATCTACAAACACAATTAGCACCATTCGGAGTACAAAGTTTGAAAGAACTCAAAGAATGTATAGATAAACTATGCATAATCCAAGAACGCAAACGGGCATTGAAAGAAGCGAGAGAGACAGAACGTAGCGCAGTATCAATGCAAGAGCAAGCACTGCGGTTCGAAAAATTAGCGGATAGATTGGAAATCCAAGCACACGGTCACGAAGATAGGCAAAGAACAAATAATTCAAATATGAGAAATAACGCGAGATATATTAACACACGCTATAATCAACCTTATGTTGGGCGTGGTTACGGAAATAACAATTACGGGAATAATAATTACGGAAATAATGGCTACGGACAGAATAGATATCAGGCAGGCCAAAGTAATTATGCAAACCCAGGTAGTTATCAAACGCAAAGAAACTATCCGACCTACCCATCAAATAGAAATGAATCAGGACAAATGAGAGGCGGTTTTTCAAACCAACCACAGAACAGAGCTCCCATCAATAATTTTTCGGGACGTGGAAGAGAGACGACAGCTAACAGACCACCGCAAGATACGCGGGGCTTTCAACAACGTCTAACACGTACCCATGACGGAAGACCAATATGCTTTAAATGCAGTAAACCAGGTCACGTAGGACGTATGTGCCCAGGGCCACAAAGGCCACAACAGACCGATGTTCGTCAAAACATGGCGACAAATTCGGGAAACGCCAATGCACGACGCTAATGGCCGATAGTGTTGTGTATAGCCAAAACCAGGGCCCAAAGACAACTTGCAAAATATTAACGGTGCAAGGTCTTGTAAATTCAAAACCCATAGAGATAATAATTGACACAGGAGCTACGTGCAATATAGTCAAAGTCTGCCACACTGAAGACTACGAAGAAAATAGAATACATGTCCTCAAATCCGCGGGAGGGCACGTAATCGAAGTTTTGGGTAGCACGATAGTTAATGTCATAATTGGGGGATGGACTATAAACCTAGCCTGTTTAGTAGTGAAAGACCTTCCCCGTGATATTTTAATAGGGACTCAATTCCTTTGGGAAAATAGAGCTTGTATAGATTTTGAAAACCAAAAGATAATTTTTAATTCAAAATTAGGAGATAAAGAATACGAAATAAATTTCGCGCGTGCCGTGGTAGAGCTAAAAGATAGGGACGAAAAAATTGAAGCAGAGGAAGTCGAGGTTTTAGAAAGATTAGACGACATGCCACAGGACGGATGCATGACAGAAACGCGGTTTTATAATAAAATCATTATCACCAAGTCGGAAATTTTATATTCTGGTGAGGAAAAGGAAATTAAAGTCAATGAAATCGGACGTTACGCGTTTAGTCATATGTTCATACCGCGAACGGAATTTTTGGTTAAAAATGGTTTACAAATAAGGCAGATAAGCTCTATAGAACCAAATATGGGCGTATGGAACTTGGTTATACAAAACATTCGCCGAGTGCCGTTTAGATTATTCGCAAATACGGCATTAGGCTACAACGAAGTAATAGAAGAACTCGAAACAAGCGAATATAAACACAACGAAATATACGTAATAACTGACGAGTCACAAGAAGTACTATGCGAACATAACATAAATAAACAACTGAACGAAAACGAGAAAAATAAATTATTAGATTTAATAGACGAATACACGGATTTATACGCGTGGAATTCAAGACAGATCGGCTTAACAGATACAGCAGAACACGAAATAAATACAGGCGACGCACAGCCCATACATCAACGACCGTATAGGGTATCCCACAAAGAAAGAGAAGTTATCCAAAATCAAGTCAAGGAAATGCTGGCAGATAATATAATTCGACCATCATACGGTGCATGGTCATCGCCAGTGGTATTAGTCAAAAAGAAAGATGACACATGGAGATTTTGTGTCGATTATAGAAAATTAAATGCCGTCACGAAAAACGACGTCTACCCATTACCAGTTATTGAAGACATTCTGAGTTACATTGGAAACTCAAAATATTTTTCCAGCCTGGATTTGTTCAGTGGATACTGGCAAATACCAGTAAAAGAAGAAGATAAGACGAAGACAACATTTATAACGCCAGACGGACAGTACGAATTTAACGTACTTAGCTTTGGGCTATGCTCAGCACCAGCCACGTTTCAAAGAATGGCAGATAGCGTATTTAAAGACATGAAATGGAAAGAAGTATTAATTTATTTAGACGACGTAATTATTTTTAGCGAAACATTCGCAGAGCACCTAATCAAGCTAAGGCACGTATTTGAACGCTTGCGGGAAGCAAAATTAACCTTAAAACCATCAAAATGTACCTATTTACAAACAGAAATTGATCTGTTAGGGTACCGAGTAACGAGCCAAGGACTTAGTCCGGATGCAAAGAAAATTGAAGCTGTAGTAAATTTCCCAATCCCACAGAAAGTTAAAAAACTACAAAGTTTTTTAGGACTCTGTAATTACTATAGAAAATTCATAGAAAATTTTGCAAAAATTGCTAGACCTTTGTATTTAATGACTAAAAAAGATGTTAAATTTAAAATTGAAGGAAATGCACTAGAGGCATTTAATGAACTTAAACATAAATTAACTACAACCCCAGTATTAGCACATTTTGATCCAGCTAAAGAAATAGAAATTAGAGTAGACGCATCTGGAGAAGGGCTTGGAGCAGTATTATTGCAATTAGACAAGGATGAATGGCATCCTATAGCGTATGCTTCCCGAAGGTTGACAAAAGCCGAAGCAAACTATAGTACATCACAACAAGAATGTTTAGCATTCGTATATGCTCTAGGACAGTGGCGTCCATACGTGTGGGGAAAGCCATTTAGAGTCGCAACAGATCACCATGCATTGTGTTGGTTAAAATCAATCAGAGACCCAGTGAATAGATTGGCCAGATGGAGCTTGAAGATACAAGACTATCAATACTCAATCTTTCACAAAAGTGGAAAAGCACATATTGATGCAGATTGTCTATCACGCAACCCATTACATATAGCGACCCTAGCAGACGAAGAAGCAACATTAGAAGTCGAAACATACATAGTTATCCCAACGGACATGGAAGAATTACAAGCTAAAGACGAAAAATTAGAAGAATTAATTAAAGCAATAAAAGACGAGAATTATGGAAATGCGTTATTACAACGCAGAGCCAAAAATTACGAAATTAGAAATAATATTTTATTCAAACGCAACCCTAAATTAGACGGCGCGTCAGGATTATTAGTGATACCTCAAGATTTAATCGGAGAAATCTTATACGCTAATCATAATGAACCATTAGCCGGACATTTAGGTTTCGCTAAAACATACGACAGAATAAGAACACGATATTATTGGGATAATATGCTAAATGACGTCAGTAAATATGTAAAAGGATGCGCAGATTGTCAAGCAAGAAAAGGCGTAACAAACGTTAAGCCAGCGGGTATGCTACACCCAATACCGATCGGACAACCATTCGACAGGGTCGGAATTGACTTATTGGGGCCTTTCAGAAGAAGTAAGCGAGGAAAAACATTCGTAATAGTCGCAACAGAATACGCAACGCGCTGGGCTGAAACGCAAGCTTTACCCAGTGGCAAAGCCGAACCAGTGGCAAGATTCATCTTGGAAAGGATAATCTGTCGCCACGGTACGCCGCGTGTACTGTTAAGTGACAGAGGGAAAGTTTTTCAATCGCAGATGGTCACCGAACTATTGCGGTGCATGGGGTCTAATAGTCAATTCACGACAGCATACCATCCGCAAACCAACGGCTTAACCGAAAGGTTAAATAAAACCATCGCAAATATGCTATGCATGTATACAAACACAGCACAAAACGACTGGGATGAATACTTAGCCCACGTCACGTTCGCTTATAATACAGCTAAACAAGACACGACTCAAATGTCACCGTTTAAATTAATTTACGGACGCGATCCGATATTACCTACGGAAGCTCAATTAAATGAGCCGATTGAGAATGAAGTAGTTATTAAAACTAGGGAACAATTAGTAGAGATTAGGGAACAAGCCAAAGAACGTATACAAAGGAAACAGTTAAAAGATAAAGGTCGTTATGACAAAAAACACAGGACGGTTGAGTATAAGATAGGGGATAAAGTAGGAGTTCGCAACCCGGAAAGACATGTAGGTAAATGCGACAAATTACTATGTAAATGGTTCGGACCGTACGAGGTCATAGAGAAGAAATCAGATGTAACATACATAGTCAAAAAAGGAAAAGGGAATAAAATTAAATTTGAAGCAGTTCACGTTGAACGCATGAAACCATATTTCGCGCAGTGGGAACCGCGCAACGACAACGAACGATATCAGTTGCGGCCTAGAAAGGTCGTTGAACAAAACAAAGCGACAGGACCGCATTCAGACCAGTAGAAAAAAAAAAAAAAAAAAAAAAACACAAACACACACACACACACGTAAATTAAACAATTTTAAATTAATTAACATATATTTATAAACATAATAATACACAAAGAAAATATCACACACATATTTTAAAAACAAAACACAGAATACAAAAAAAAAAAAAAAAAATTTTTAATATATATAGATAAACGTTTAAACATATATATATATAATCTACCCAGAGAATTTGTGATGTAAACGAGTGATGTTAATCGAGTTATGTTGAACGAATGAACCAATACCAAATAACGGTTATAAAAATCCATTAATAATTTTCTAGTGAGGAACAAGTAACGAAGAGATGGGAGGAGAAGGTGGTGACCACGCTGGGACTCACCCAGTGGATAATGGTTCGGGGGACCAGGCTCCTGGCGGAGGCCCAGAACGATTCAACGTTGGATGAAGTTCGGGAGAACCTGGTCGAGCGGACCATTAGACCGCTGGTGAGGAGGGCAGCGGACGACGTGCTGCTGATCACGGAGGACGACGAGATCACGGCAAGGGGTAAAATGGCTCGCTACCAGAGGATGGGCGTGGAGAGTAGGGTTGGCCTGGCAGATCTGCTAGTGCGTAGTTTGGAACACCATACGACAGAGATCTTGATGGCCATGGCCCTAGCCACGATGCGGGTGAGAGCGTTGGGAGAGGTCACCTCTTCCAGCAATGATGCGGGGAGAGAACGAGTGGCCAAAATCCTAGAGGCTCTCAACCAGGTAGCGGAGCTAGACAGCCTCGAAGTCGCCGACGAAGCGGCAGAGGAGCAGCACGCCGCCCATCAATTTGTGGTCACCATACCGACCGTTGAAACAGTTAACGGGGTGGAGGACGAACTTGGTAGCGGGCAGGAGGAGAGCCAAGCGGGCGGGCCCGCTAAAACGGACGTCTGGCCACAGAGGCCACCCACCCCAGCAAGCACGCTATCCTGGCCAGAGTCCATGGAAAATGAGGAATGGATGGACGAAGTGGCCAGGGACGTAGGGGCGATCACGGCATGCCAGGAGGCGAGAGCAGATGAAGCACGCCTCCAATTGACGCCAGTGGAACAACCACAAAACCAGGCCTACCAACAACGGAGGAAGAAGACTGCGTACCTGAATATGCAGGGCTTCCTCATTAACGGAGAGTTCTCTCCAAAGGAAGTGGCGCTCTTGTTAGACGGAGGAGAGTGCATGCACCTCCTCCTGCAAGAACCATTTCCGGAGAGAATTGTTAATGGGAAGGGCCTGGGCAATATAAGGTACGCAAGGCAGAACCTCCATGGGTTGGCCTGGGGGGATGGAATGACCAACCACAGCCGGGGGATCGCGCGACTCCTCATGAAGATGGCGAAATTAGATAGGGTATATCTAAAAGAAAACGTAAACTCGCCGATATACAGGTTCCTGAGGCATCGCTTCAGGGGCGAAATATCTCTTTTGCCAAACGAGCCGGCATTTGGGGAGTCGTCCTCGCAGAAACAATGCGGAGCCCATCAAGGAACGGGATTGGCATGCGCCAAAGAGAGGGTGTATGCCATGAGAAGAATGAAGAAGAATGCATAAAGGAAAAAATTTTTTTTATTTTAAAAAAGAAAAAAAAAAAAAAAAAAAAAAAAAACACCAAAAAACAAAAACAAAAACAAAGGAGGGACAAAGCGATGAGCCCACTTTTAACATCAGGGAAAAATTGTTAACTGCGCAGGGAAGGGCGCACAATAAAACGGTAAAATGGGAACTAGATAATCAACAAATATGAAGAATAAAGAAGCAATATACAGCAAAGAAGCTCACCTTGTCGTCATCATAATTAAAACAAAAAAGAACCTGAGCAAAAAGCATGAACAATCATCCTTCGGCGACCTCCGCTCAATATAATAATTTGAGCAGTGGCTGCAGAAGTACGACAACTCAGGCAAGGCTCGTTAAAGAAATTTCTTTTTTTTTTAATAAAAATCTTCGCCTTGATAGAGGAATGTTGCAAATAAAATATCGGATTTAGGAACGTATTCCGCTCAATGCTTGATAACAAAAAAGCTGTGAGAAGACTACGAACCTAAACCAAACAAGTACAACAAAATCAAAAGCAGAGTCCAAATTCTGCCAGCAATGGAAAGAGAGACAACCACAGCCAGAGAAAACTAAATGAAAAAAAAAAAAATACATTAAAATAATAATTATAAAAACATATATACATATGTATATACAAACACGATAAAGAAGTACTCACTACGCAAAATAAGTTAAAATCCTCAAGATATAGTTGAAAATACACCGTACAACGGCTATTTCAAAGTAGACGCTGTTCCGGCTGTTACAAAATACAGAAAGAGCAACGACTGCTACTGAGAGAACCGCAACACATTCAGATAAATAAATAGATGCAAAATAGCGGAGACCTTCAGTGTGAATGATCTCAAAAAACAACTATATTCAAATATCAAACGCACTGAGGATATCCGACTAATAATCATACAGCTAAAACCTGTAAGTAGAAAAAATAATAAAATTAAATAGCCAAAAAAGCAATGTATAAAACAAATCACAGACATTCTTACAATCGAGTAAGAGACACTGTGAGATGAAAAAAGAATGTTAGATTGCAAGCTTAAAAAATTATTATAAAAGCTATAATTTGTGCAAGACACAACGCGTTATAAACAATTACAAAATAAAATAAAAGTACTTGACTCCGTCAGTTGTTAAAACATTGAAAATTAACAAACACAAAAAATAAAACCTTAAAAAATTAAATCCACGAAGTGGAGACAAAAATTTTTTCTTAGTCACGTAAAAATAATTTACTGCTAAAAAATACAAACAAAATATTAAATAGAAAATATTCTTTATAGAGAAATAATGGTCATGCCATTCCAAGCAACAAATAAATATTAACGCTCATGAGAGCAACAGAAATTATAATTACAGATTTCTAATGATGGCGAGTTACGAAGTATCCATGCAAGAGATACCAGTTCAAGTGGTAGCAGGGGCGTACTGGAAGGATCTGCCGGAGGCAATCACCTACGAGGCAACAATCCCACTAACCTACGAAGCCGACTGGGTATCCAGAGAAGATGGAGACAAAATAACAAGACCAGCAAACAATTGCAAGAATGAACCAATGAGGTGCAACATCAGTGCAAAACTAAATGACATGGGAAACCTATACGATAGAACCTACAACCAAATAGACGAATCCTTGGATCCAAACTATTTCCTAGAAATCGAAGTTGAAAGCACAACAAAACGAAACAAACGTTCTGCATCCAATCCCCAAGAATTATCCTTTGCATCCTCCATGGAAATCTACGGACATGAACCAACCAGAGAAGAAAAGAAGAATCAACGCAACAAGAGAGCGCTAGATTTTATTGGCGACGCCTTCAACTGGTGTTGTGGCGTCATGACAGAGACGAAAGTAAAACCGCTAGTAATGAACGAGAGGTCACTCGAAAATACAGTAAGGGTACTGAAAGCAGGAATGCACGCACAATACAAACACTTATCAGATATAAGTAGCAAATTCATAAAGTACGACAAAGAAGTACAAGAATCATTCACGGAACTAAATGATCACGTCAAAGAAATACGACAGTTAGCAGTGGAAATTAGAGGTGAAATCAACGAGTTACAAAAATCAAAAGAAGAAACAATTGAATTACTATTAAACGACTTCGACAATTTAAAAAGAATATTATATTTAACAAGATTAATAAGACAAAATGAAATATTACACGCCTGCAAACAAAGAAATATTCCAACAATATTATTGACACCAGCAATCCTAGCAGAAGATTTGGAGAGGTTGTCAACAAAATTAAATCAATATGGCCTGCAGTTAGCCATACCAGCAGAGGAATTATCGCAATATTACAAACTACCAATTGTAGATTGCGGAATAAGCAAAAATAAAGTGGTAGTACACGTAAAAATACCAGTGATTCAAATACACAAAGAATGGAAGCTTGTGGAATTACTAACCACACCCTTCGCATGGAAAAATGACACGTGTATTTTCATGCATGATGTGATGTATCTAGCAGTAAGCGATAAGGAAATGCGACCAATATCAGGAGCGGGTTTACATCAATGTAGACCATACCACGATAGACTATGTTATCTACCAAGGTTTTCATCAGACGCAGTGTACGGACCACAGTGTGCCTTTAAAATGTATTCAGGCGCAACAGTCGAAGAAATTTCAAAAGAATGCGCATTTCGATGTTATAGAGCAACCTCAACGATAATATCGGAAGTGAGTTCTGACACATATGTGATTACACATCCACAAAAGAATACCAAAATCCGCTGTCCGAAGCAGATAAGAAATATCGATGATATATATATAGGACAACCAGGAGCATTGCAAATTCAGTTACCTTGCAACTGCTCGTTGTACGTGAACGACGTTCAAACAATTCCAAGACGAATCCCATGTGGAGAAGATAGTGTCACACTCGGAATAATACACGTATTACCAGCAACCTGGTCGAATTTAAAATCATTCCGAATAAATCCGTTATGGTCTGCAAATAAACCTACATACAATAACTTATCAGAATGTTTAAACCATAACTGGACAAATCAAATACCACATTTAAATCTTTCATCGATAAGTGGAACGTCGGACATCGATTGGTCCAGTATACAGAATACACCACTTGAGTGGCCATTACTAACATACCATAGAGACATATTACTTTATGTATGGAACGTAATCACAACAGTCGCAGTACTATTGATACTGAAAAACAATGGACTGAGGCAACTTGGATTCATCCATGTGGCGAGAGCACAAACGATAAACGAAGCAGATCTATTAATAATAATAGAATTGGTCACACTTCTGGTCATTTCGGTCGTAACATTAGCTTACCTCGCATGGAAACTGCAGCAAAAAATAAAGAAAGACGGAATACAGTGCGAACGACTTGTATATTGCTTTAAGAAGAAAGAAAAAGGTTACGCAGTAACAGACATTGAACAAGGAGTCAGTTTTGGAATGCTGACATTAGCCAGTGGAGAAAAAGTCCAGGTGAAGATAGAAAACAGCGGCGGTGTAGGACGGTCAAACCTAGGCACGGACACGTCAGAGACTCGGTTGTAAGCGGCAGCCGACCCCTCAGTCAATGGGATCTCGTTGGAAGGTGATCGAATTCCTCCAAACACCCCAGCGTAGGAATCCGTCGGCCCATTGATTGCTACAGAAGAAATAAAGGTTAGTAAACTCAGTTATGGAGAAAAAATAAAATCAGTAACCGAATTGACGAAAAGTATAATAAACTCTTGTAATAAGTAAATAGTTCTTTGCAATTAGCCAAGCAAAATAATTATTCTTTAGACAATATGACCAGTAATATCTGATCAATATGAAGAAGTCACATAAAGTCAACAAGTAAAATTTAGAAATACGCATCGACAAACTGATTAAATTTTTTCAAAATAAATGAGAAAACCATGGTTAAATGATGAATTAAAAGAAATAATTAAAAATATTAAACTGAATTAAAATAAATGATAAATGAATTAATATATGAATATAAAAAGTTAAATTGAAATAAATATAGACATTGATAACGAAATAAATTTTTACGAAAGATAGGGATAACAAAAAATATATGAATAGAGTAGGTTAAAAAACTCGAAGTTAGGGTCAGATTAAAAACACAACAACGGAAATATGATTAGCCATCCGGCCGGTTTTAAAGGACAATCATAATAACGTTGTATCAGTCGAGGTTAAATAAAATAAATTAGCGAGTTTTTTTATTATAAAAGTAAACCCAAGAGTTAGGGAATAAACCGTGAAATATTAAAGAATAATTAAAATATAAATAATAGGATATTGCGAAATCCTAAAGGGTAATGTCGAACCAATAATAATTGAATAATAATTGAATAAATAAATAAATAGTGGTAATGTTTATACCATTGTAGGGACTTTAGATATAAATTTACATGGAGGTGTAGATTAAATTAATTAGCAGAAGTTAAAGCAAAGAAACAAGGTTAGGAGCAGGAAATAATTAAATAAATAAAAATTGAACCACTAATTAAAAGAAAAATGATTGCGAATCATTAAAAAATTATTTTTCTTTTTAAATTTAAAATTGCTATGAAAAAGGAACATTCTATGGATAAATAATTAATAAAAGGACAAAAAATATTCAAAAAATAAAAATAAAAATAATTATAAATAAATATTCACATATTTATAAACAATATTTTAACGATAATAATAATAAAATATTAAAAGAAATATATTAATCAATAAAATTAATTAAATATTATATATCTGGAATAATAATCGATAAGAATTAATTATAGGTTGTAGGAACAACACTCGTAGCATTAATTGAATGCATAAATAAAATAAAATACAATAATTTTATCAAATTAGAATAACAATTTTATCAATTTAGTATAATAATTTTATCAATCAAGAATAATAATTTTATCAATAATTTTAAACACGCAACAAATTTTTACAATTATAATTAGAAAATCTTTTCTCTATTAATGTTAGCATAATATAAAGGAAACATAGAAATAAGAAATTATAAAAGAAAATACAATAAACACTAGAATTGTAAGCAGTAGTAAATACATCTACTCAAGGCAAAAGCCATCATATCATATTATCTTTATATTATATTATATTTGTTTTCGCAAGTTCTAAAAATGCTTTATATTATATAATCATAAACTATATTAATTTTTATAGTAATTTTCTTATTTTTGAATTAAGGGCATAAATGTAAATGCACCAAATTAATTGTTAAAAAAAAAAAGGGTAACAGAAATTAAATAAGCAAGAAACATTTGTTTCTCTTTTACTTCATGCATTCTTAATAGAAAAAGTTGTTTTAAATGAATGAAAGAAAAAACATCAGACGATAACGTAAATAATTAAATAAAGTCAGGGAGAACCCAAACAATAACAAATAACTTTTTTAATTTCTGTAGTCCTAATACAAAGTGGTTAAAATGGACCACAAAGTAAATAATGTAAACCGCAATGTTAACCACAAAGCAAGCCACAAAAACCACAGATGGTGGTCGGCAATGATTATAATAATGATGTGGTTAAACCATGAGAGTTTAGGAGAAATTGAGGTCAATACGGGGGCATATTTTCAAAATCTGCCTTATGCAGTATCGTACGAAGCGGCTTTACCACTTTTGTACGATATACCCTTGATTAATGATGAAACAAAGCTAGCAATCACAAGTTGCTTTAATAAAGCATGTCAGGGAAATAATGATTGTATGGCTATAGGTAATAGAATGACCGCGATACTTAAAGGAATAGGTGAATATAGTCCAACTAAAACAAATATCTTAGCTAATGATGGAGATAGCATAGGTTGGGATTTTCACATAGCATCAAGAAATCATGTTAAAAGACTTTTTACAACAAATAGGGAAGTAGAAATATTTAAAGATAAAATTAAAAATTTTCCTTATAAAATCGAGATAAATAAATTAGGAATAGTACGAGATAACTCGTACACACAATGCATACCATCATATATTTATATTTTAAGTCAAATTGTGACTGAAATGAGTATATTAGCAGCAAGTTTAATAAGCGCGTGTCATGCACGACACTTATCACCAGAAATTTTAAATATTAATACATTAGATGAAGCATTAAAATCATTTGAAGTAGAAATAAATAAAAAAGGATATAAGCTAGCTATTACAAACGCAGCAGAATACTATGGATTACCATTATCTGACTGTATGTTTACTAAAGATAGAGCACTTGTGGGAATTCATATCCCAATAATCAGAAATAACATCGAAGAAATTGAACTTAAAAGACTAATACCAACACCTCTCGCGTGGGAAGGGAAGACATGCTATCTGGGCACAGAGAGCATCGACATTGCTATAGTTTCATTTAAAAATGAACAAAAAATAGAAATATTCTCACCTAGATGTGACCCACATCGCGATAGGCTATGTGCGTTATCAAAGACGTACGATAACAAGGCCATTACATCAGCATGCACAAAATTCCTTCTCATGGGCGGAACGGTGAATGAATTAGCTCAATTTTGTCCAATCTCGTGCCAATCAATAGTTCAGCGAGCTACGCTTATAACTCCACTCAGTCAAAATACATTCCTATTAACACATGTTAAAAATAAATTAATTTTAAATTATGGTGATAAACAAAAATATTTAGATTTTGAAAAAGGATTCGGAGCATTGTGGGTACAGTTACCTTGCGATTATTCAATAGAATTCGAAGATAAAACAATATTAAAACCATCATTTCCGTGTTTAAACAAAACAATTACGTTCATAATAAAACAAATAATTCCAGCCGCATGGGCAAATTTAAAAAACTCAGATACTGCCACCGTACGACGAAAATCGTTATCCAACATTTAACAATTTAAAAGAATGCTTAAACAAAGCAGCAGTTGATTTAAAAAATAACTGGTTTGACAAATTACTCCTAATATTGCCATGGTTACCAATCTTATTAATCATAATATTTTTGATATATATGCATGTAAATTGTAATTATACTAGAGGTACTTACATTGAGGCAGTAGCACAGCGAATGTTCAGACATCCTGAACCAGCACCCAGGATCGTTGAGTACAATTTACCCCGATCCCCGCAAATTGAACAAACCGAGTTCGAATCAAGACCAATACCCCTAAACACTTCAAGAGCAAGATTGGCGTCAACATCAAGGAGTGCCGAACTTAATTACATGACCCCAATCAACGTTAGCCCAGAACCCCAAAACGCAAAAACCCTACGAAGACCCCTACCCCAACCATACTCAAACGTTAACCAATTCGGAAGACCAGAGAACGAGTACAATGAAGTGATGGATCACAGCCAATATATAGCCATGGAGCGCCTGAACCGACCATAGCTGATAACACAATCACGAACAAACTATACAACCTACTTCCGTTTTTGGCAACTAAACAAGGAACTGCGAAAAGAAAAGAAAATTTTTTATTTTTTTTCCTTTTCTTCTCTCCTTTCAACCCAGTATTTTGTCAGGGGCGACAAAAATCTTTCGTAGAGGGGGGTAGTGTCACGGCCTGAGATACACACCATCTCAGCCAGCCACAAAACACACAAAACATACTTAAAACACTATATTGTAATTAACCCTAGTTAACCCTTTGACATCATCCAGTATGTAATGTATATTGTATATACAAGTCAGAAATGACATCAGCCACGAGAAGTGGTTGCACCACAAGCTGATAACGCCAGCTGCACCGAGCTTATAAAAGACACCGGGAGAGATGGGGAACGGACAGTCTCATTGAGTCTTACGGTCTTATAGATTCGATACAGTCATAGTCTTATAGATTCGCGAAGACGGTCTTATAGATATAGTCAGTGACGAATCTCTGATATTCAAGTCTCACACAATCTCCCAGGGTCTTTTCATAAGTCGCTGCCAAATTACTCTAAACAAGATACGCCAAAAGAGTGTAAAGATGTGTACTATGAACATAATGCTGTAAGTACCTTTATTTCAATAAACACTAAACTAAAACGTATAAATGTATAATTGTGTTATGACTTAGTAAACTCCCTACATATCCTCTCGTGCTTGACTCCTGATATGATATAAACCCTGCAGGAGTTACAGTCTTGGCTGGTACCTCAACTCAGTTATTAGAATCACGTCACAGCCAACCCCCAGCTCGTGACAATATATATATATATATATATATATATATATATATATATATATATATATTTATATATATATTTATATATATATATATATATATATATATATATATATATATATATATATATATATATATATATATATATAACCAACAACTCTGCAGCATCAGCAATATATCAGACACACAGTACTTTTCCATTACATGAGACATATGTAACAAAACACTAGCTTTAACATAGAAATAAGCCAGAAAGGCAGAAAGTGTAGAACTCTTGTAAAAACAAGTCGCATTGTAACCTTGCTTAAATATAAAATAAATTTTCAAAAATCAAACTCTCCGAGTCGTTGATTTATTTGGCGCAGTCGGTAGGATGCCAAAAAGATTTTAACTACTAATAATCTCAAAACGCGAGTTCTATTTCGATTAAAAGTTAAAACCGTCACTTTTATGTGTTAAATACGGCATCAAAAGAACAGCAAGACTCCGAGTGCAAGAAATCCGAAATCTCACTGCAACTCTTGATGAGATCTATTCGTTGAAGATTTCTCACTTAAAATCGAAGCAATACGATTTTGACTTAACCAGTGTCTAATCGACACAAATCAGCAAGATTCTACCATAACTCTCCGGCGAAGAAAGGCAAATCATATTTCATATAAACTTTGGTACCGGTTTCGAAAATTTGGAAATATTTATGACAACATACGCTGCTCATAATTTCATAATTAATTGTAAAGAACCATACAGAAGCCAACTTGCGGCCAGGAATCCAATATCATTAAGCGACGTTCAGAGTTTAATAAACAACGACTTCCAATATATTCACACTAGTATAAACAAAAATATGTAAATAAGTAAATACTTAACGATGCAGGTATTAAACGCTGCGTACTGTTATTATTAGTAAATTAATATTACGTATGAATCCAATTTTATCTTGAAATATATCATTTTTATAGGATATTGTACAAAATTGTCAACTACTCTGCACATTCCCCGACAACCGGGACAAGAGCGTAACCAAGACTTAAAATGCTTATCAAACCTTGTTTGATAAGCAACGGGACAAGATCAGAATCTTTAACAAACCTGCTATAAAATGCTATTTATTCCATGAAATTATCTTGTATAGATTTATACACAGAAAAAAAAGATTTGAAAAATCTCCTAATACTCTAGATAATTTATCTAATGCTCGTCATTGATTTTCAGCCTTCTAATTACAATAGTTGATTTATCTAATTAGGAATAGTCAACTCATCTAATAAATACATATACCATATTATCTACTTAACTAGTCAAATTATAAAATAGAAATAGTTAGTTTATCGAATGATGATTTGTTATTTTAACAAAAATAGTAAGTAAATTAACTATTTAGTTTAGATGAATAAACTAAAAATAACAGAAAATTTATCTATTTAAAATAGATACAAAATCCTTTTAAATATTTAAATTGTCTAATGTTATTAGATACTTTAAATAATTGGAATATATTAATCAACTAATAATGTTAGATGTTTTCAATATAAATAAATATATGAATTATCTAATAATATTGGTTTATAAAATAATCTAAAACATATAAATTTAGTTAAATAATTTATTTAAATAATAAAAAATTACATTATAGTAATACTGTTACAAAAATGGTGGTATAACTTAATTATATGTGTACAATAATTAATTTTTTTACAACATCTGGAACGAAACCTTACAAATGCATCTGACGAGGTTCGTTCGGATTTCTAATAGAAATTGGAAGGTACTCAACCCAGCTTTGAACTGTATTTACTTCTCTTGTGGCTAAACCCTAAAATGGATTAGTTTCATTAATTATAAACATAAATATATGAAAACGTGTCAGAATCCTTTATTTTGACAAACATTCTTAGGTTATATTTTATCACAAAGTCAACTTTAACTTACCTTTGAAATCAGGTATCAGGGCATCTAACTTCCATAGTATAAGAAGTAAGAACTAATGCCTTGACCCTCACTCATTATGTTCAAAATATGTTTGGTGCACAGACAACGCGAATATGATATACATATATGTTGCACAATATTATTACATTGTAGTTTACTAAACTACACAGTTAAATAAGCAACGTATTCAAATTGATCTAATTCTTTGGATATATTATCTATTTGCATTAGGTAAAACCACCAACAATATTCTTCAACTCACTCATTCATTCTTTATCAGTTCCATATATTTTAAATAGCCGAATCATCAACAAATATAGACGAATCATCAAATTTTCAGTATTTGCAACAACTATATATATTAGCTGAAAGACTATTTTAATTTGTTCTCAGAAACATATATTTTAAGTGGATAAAACATCTATATTTTTAGTTGCACAGCAAAAACGAACATTAGGTAATTGATCTATTTTGTAGAATAGCCAACAAAAGTTTTAAATGCTCTAATTTTTTAGGGAAAACAGCTAATGTATTAGGTCAAATAACTATTGTTTTATTTGAACGACCTATATTTTTAACTAAAAATATCATATATTCTTCATTAGATAATTCATCTATTCAACTTTAGTTGTTCTAACTAATATTATAGATATTTTAGCTAATGTAAAAACAACTAATTGCAATTAGTCAAATTCTCTAAAGTTTTTCTTTCTGTGTACACTTTTAAAGAAGCAAATACTTTTTACAGAAATATGAATGGCAATTCAGTGATATAAAATCAAGTTTAAAATATAGATATATTTATTCTTAGGAACAATATATTATTTTTAAATGTTAGTACATATTATTACGCATATTAATCCGAATCCAGACATCGTTCACATTGATAATACCGTTTCTTTGAACTTTTATTGCAAACACCACAGACCCACTGCATACATGTTTTACATTGAATCCAGTCTTTCTTATTAATATAATACTGAAAACCACACTTACAAATAGAGCATAAATTACCATTATTAGCAATAACTTCTTCAAGTGTATCTTTTGAATAATCACCTCTGGTAGCTCTTCCTACGTACTTGAGAACCATGCTTAAAAAAATTTAAAATAAATTATCTATATAAACCCTTTCCTTAAGAATTTCGTACGAAAAATAAACTGAAATATTATCAAAGTATATTGTCGCATTCTATTCTGTAAGTCCCACTAGCACGGATTTACCCCATCGTGATAGTCATGCTCCATGTAATAATATTTACGGGGCAACAGCAGACTAAGCTTTTTTTATATATTTTAAAATATATAATAAAAAAGGTTTCCTTAATATAAACATACATCAGTATTTTTTGCAGTAACGTAAAAATAACAACCCAGAATGTATAATTTCCTTGTAAATAATTGCAAGTTTAGAGCAACCTCAAAGTTAGAACTGTACTTTTCAAGTGACAGATAAGTATTAATTAAGTTAAGCGGGAAAAACACGTCTGTTCTTGAGTAAAATCTATGTCGAATAGTTCATATTATCTTATAGAACATTTATAAATAGAAGCTAGGGAATTTTTGTTTTTATTATAATATAAATAACCATTATATGCACTTGCCCCGTTTACGAACATACCCCACTCCACCTTAGTTAGATTATACTACATACAAAATACCGATTCAATAATTCATATGTGAGAATTACCAACTTATAATTAAAGAATTGTTTGGCTTCTAAATAAGTTCGTAAAACTATACAAAATAATATGTTCTGTATTGTATATGATATTTTTTGTTTACTTAGGATTAGTTTGAATATACAAGTAAAGATTTGGGGATATATCAATCCAACTTGCATATATTCCTTGACATTTGCATGTGAGGAATTTCTATTTTAAAAATATAATTTCCAACACAATACACTGCAAGAATGTATCCTCTTCATTTAGTGTCTAAACACATGTAAAGGTCTCACTCGGGACGATGTTGAAATAAGAAAGATATTCGAGGCTTAAAATATTATTAATATATATTTCTGCGTAGTTTTATATGCCTTATGATTAGTATGGTTTCTAAAGTGGGTTTTATTATGACTTATTACGTCGACTGACTTCTCAAAATCAATCAGTTTTCCAAATTTATTTAAAAATCGCGATAGTTTAATGGAAAATTAAGATGGACTTCATACTCAGCCAAATGTCAGTTTTCGAACACAAAATATGTATGATCAGTTTACACATAAAAGTGATATACTGAAATACAAGTAACAAGAGATAATACATGAATAAATCTAACTGGTGATAATAATACAAATAAAACATACATGGTAGGTAAGTACACGTATCTGTATTAATTTTGCAATTTTTATGTATTTTTGCATAGAAAATATATACTAAGGGGAAAGAAAATATTATTCCTGAACTGTTGTATGTATAATACAGCAAGTTGTGATAAACGAAGAAGGTACATACCTGGGAAAAATATTAATTACAGACCGATGAATACATTTTTTGGAGATAAGGTAACAGGAAGAAAACATATACTAGCAGCACATTTTGTATTTTATTGCCTGAATGCTTATATGATGTAGGGTAAAACGACCAGTTTTGGCACATCGCTAGTAATGGCACAGGTATCAAAAACTTGGTTTTATACGTTTAAAACTGTGCAAATGCGTAGGTATAACAACGATTTAAATATTTATATATAGTTTTAAACAAGAAAAAACCTTTAGAACGTCCATTTTAAAATTATTAATTAAAAAAAAAACGAATATTGTTTAGCGATATCAAAATTGTACTTTTCACAGCCATTTCTAGTTAGTTTACGGTTACCATAGCTTAAGCAATTACAATCATATTTACTAGAAAAACGTATTTTTTTAATATGTACCTGGTTAAATAAACTAAATGAATAGTTCATCGAAACATTTCAAATGTTGAATATTGACTTTTTTTTATTTTTTAATATTAAAAACACGTGTTCTTTAATTGGTATGAAATTTGGAAGAGCCACCAATAAAAAGACACTTTATGCTTACAGCGCTTTTCTATTGAGCGGCCGCTGCTATAAATAAAATAGTAAACAGAGACCCTCTGACAGTAAGCAAGTGAGGTTAGAATATTAATGTTTTTACATATTTCTTATAACAAGAACTAATTTTAACTACAGATAAATAATTCTTTAAAAGGTATGTATCAGTTATTATTTACATAATACGTACACTGAAATTTTATTGTTTATCTCATAAAAAATAAAAATCTAAAACATGACCTATTTAATTTATTTTTGTATTCGTTTGAATAAATTATTTTTATTTTAGTGAAAACTGGTAAAAACAATGACACCGTTAATAAAAAGGGTAAAAAGAAGTGTGAAAAATCAAGAATTAGAACCAAAACCTCTTATACAGGTGGGGCAAAACAACCTCCCTAGTTTCAACAGAGAATTGTGAAGCTAGCAGAGGTCGTAACAGGGTAGGAATGGCGTGAATGGCGGCAGAAAGACATGCCGTGTGTATGTGTTACAAAAGGATTCAGTCGTAAACACAATGTGGACGAACGAGCAGCGCTCTTTTGCCGTGGAAGCATACATACGCGAAAAGGAGTCTGTAATCGCCGCCCAGCACATTTCCATCTTTCTGGCGGTGTAAATAAACAAAATTTTCGATATTGGTGCGAAAACAATCCGAGGGTGATCCACGAGAAGCCTCTGCATAGTGATCGTGTCACAGTTTGGTGCGCAGTTTCCCGAATAGGGATTATCGGGCCTTACTTTTACTACAGGAAAGAAATCGGGCAGTTACCGTCAATTCTGGGCGCTATATGAACATGCTCCAGAATTTTTTTGCCCCTGCTCTTAAAGAACTTGGTCTCGAGAATGTCTGGTTTCAGCAGGACGGGGGGAAGCCACAGCCCACACAGCGCGGCATCAATGCTGGTTTTGAAGGAAATGTTCCCTGCGTGCTTTGTCTCCCTGAGAGGAGACAATCCGCACGGAAATTCGCCGTATACCTGAAGAAATGCTTGAAAGGGTTATGCAAAACTTCAGAAGTCGCTTGCAGCAGTGTGTAGACAATGGCCGATATGATTTTTAAAACTACATAAGATAAAACTGGCCATGTAACTACTTTATTTTATTGAAATAAATTTTTTGTATCTCGACTCCTTTTTCTTTAATTCACTTGCAAAACTAGGGAGGTTGTTTTGCCCCACCCGGTACACTTGAAAAAATACTTTTATCTGAAATTACAAGATGAAAAGTATTCTTATCTAAAAAAATAAAACTAGAAAAGATTTCAATTTTTCATTGTTCACAAAATTTTAATGCAAGAAAAGTATTAAAAATTTTGATGTAATATACCTATTTATAAGTAATTTTAATATTTCGATTAAAAATTATTATTTAATTAAAATATCATTTGCATTATAGATAAAGAATAATATTGTTGTCTACATTTATAATTTAGAACTTTATAAATATTAAATTTAGCTTTAGATAGGTATAGACCTACCTCTATAATTTAAAAATTTATAAAATAAAGCTACTGCAAGTGTTTTTTTATAAATATATACTTAAATTTTAGGAAATCCAAGTTAAAATATATAAATTTATAACTATATTTGCCGTGCTACTACTAGAAAGGACTGTTCTCTTAAAGGCAACCACCGTGCCAAAACTGGCATTTTAACATCGAATTATAAATTGTGAACAAAATTACCTAAAACATCAATAAACAATTTAATTTTTTTTTTACTTTATAAAACACTTAAACTTTAAAAATTTTCAATTATTATATCAATATATTATCCATATTTTTTTTAATCCTCAAAAGAGTAGAGAATTTTCTTAACTGTGCCAAAACTGGTCGTTTTACCCTATATGTTTTACAATACCTTGTAACATATTTAAATTCGAAACTGTAAAAGTTTATTTGTAATACAAACTTAATTGAATATAAAAATATTTGTAAAATACGTTAATTATCAAGCAGGTTGCTAGACGAACGCTTATTCTTTAGCAATTGTAGTTTTACGCTCGAATAACTGAGAGATTAACTTTGGTTCTAGAAAATAATTATCTAATTTTGTTTATTTTTGATGTTACCTTGGCATTTGGCCGCCCGTGTGCAATAATTTATATGGCGCCCCCTCATCCAACTTTGTCAATTTATAAATCTATCATTGAGAGATATTGCCATTGATATGAATAGATTAATTTTATTACAGATAAATTTAATCATTAATATCGAACAGCAAACTCATTTTATTTATTATAACAAAATATTAAAAATAAAACACTGTAAGTCTTTACTTCACTAATTTATTATTTCTAGATGCAGATTTCGGTGACCAAGTCACCATCTTCAGTAGTACAATAATTAGATGAAAAATCTCTTTCTTATTTATATATTTTTACATATTGTGGTGTGGGTAAGGGTCACTTGTTTCAAGAGGGGTTGTTAGGTATCTGGGAATTCGAGATTATATGGTGCTATTGGATGCTAATAAAACTAAGTAACGGGTTTTCAAGGGCTGACAGATCGTTGTTCAATAAGTTATTCTGGTTTTTACGCATGTATCTAGCTTCTAGCATGTCTAATTTTCTGCTGTAATGCTTCTTTACACATTTGACATTATCTATAACAAAATTGTGACCAGTTTTATGTCTATGGCGTGCTATGGCTGATTAATATATATCTTTGTATATGTAGAACAAGGTTTGATAAGCATTTTAAGTCTTGGTTACGCTCTTGCCCCAGTTGACGGGGAAAGTGCAGAGTAGTTGAAATTTTGTACAATATCCTATAAAAATGATATATTTCAAGAAAAATTGGAATCCTACGTAATATTAGTTTACTAATAATAACAGTACGCAGCGTTTAATACCTGTATCGTTAAGTATTAACATACCATAGTAAAAATATAGAAGTTTTAAACGCAACTTTACAAAAACTAGTCTGCATTTACCCCACTCCACCTTAGATGCTAATTTACTAATAAATCGAATGTCGCTTACCTCAGTGTATTAGGAGTATGCACTTCGTTTTTTTAACTTCACTGCAACACAATATATAAGGCTATAATGATTTTCACTAACTATATTGCAGACATCTGTTCTACGTTCTCTGAAATACACGTTTACTAATTACATTTAACAATGATATTTTACCATTTTGTTCACAGAAACAGGTTTATTTGTACGATGCTCCATGTGGTTTATTTGCATGAGACATTCTAATTTAAACACATCCATTATTACACAATTTTTGCTAAACCACTTGAACACTTGTTTATAACACTTACAACATTATTGACTTATTAATACTAGAATGTAAATCTTAAATAGAACGTATTCCATCACATCTAACAAATTCCCTTTCATCTTTCAACCTTTCCCAGCTGTTTCTTGCAGTTGACTGCAAGCAGAGAGTAGGGGGAGATGGATCTTAATGTTATATACCTCCAACAAAGTTTTACTTCATGGTTTAGTTTACGCATAAACCACGGAGGGCCTGTTTTTTTTTTAGGTAGACAAGGATAGGTAAACTTTTACTTTCCGTGTTCCACGAAAAGCAAATGTATCAAAGATACCTCTAAATAAAAAACATTATTTAAACAATACAAATATTTTTACTAATTCAGTAAATTAAATTTTACATAACATACACATATTTATATACTAATAATATAAGAAATATATTTTTATTATTAAATATTAATAATATTCGGCTTTTTTTGGTCCATCACTCGAATATGAATAGTTTTTATCATGATTAAATTAATATTAATTCGGCAAAACTACCATTCATTATAGTTCTAAGTGAATTGGAAAACAGACATTTGAACTGAATCTTGACATTATAAGAACAATTAGTTATTCCAAGAGCACCATATGACCCATGACTTTTCACGATTACAGTACTTACTTATTGTATACAAAATAAAATAAAAATTACTTAAAAATGAATATAAATAATAAAAAATATATATAAAAATGCATATTTATAATATATATATATATTTATATATATATATATATATATATATATATATATATATATATATATATATTTATATATATAATATAATATAGAAATTTCCAAGCAATAAAGTGTGATACATTCCTGATAAATTACATGCACATAAGTGGTTCCATAAACATGTGCAGGTAGGATAGAGCGCAACCGCGGATTGTTGAATTTTTCCAACTATACCTATATGGACAAGTGCTCTGACTTTCGGAAGACTTGCAAGCCGTTCTTCTCTATCAAAACGAACAGGAACACAACAGTATCGTTTTGGAAGGGCATACTACGAACAAATTATTAAAGACTTCATTTCAAAGTTTTACTATTTATTTGCGATTTAATACTTACATGCCAAAAAAAGAGATTTCTCAAAAGTAACAACCTCACAATGCCAATTCAAAACGATAAAAAACACACACGTTAGATAGGTATACAAGTTAATAAAAAACGAATGACAGTTCATTTATCTATTATGCAATGCAAAATGGATTCCGATATACATACTAAAAAAGAAATAAATAATTTTTTTAAATATACAGTATAAAATCATTTGAAATTTAATTTGATTAGATAAATAGCAAGCAAATATATTAAATATATTTAACATTTAATCCTTTCAAATTTTTACCATTTTATCGGATACCACGACATCTCGTAGTTAGTGCGTCACTTAGAAAATTTAAAGATTACTGCCATAAACTCTCTCCATTGGTGGCTATGTTTCTTCTAACTCCCCCTACTCTCTGACTGCAAGCAAGAGGCGTATGCGACTGTGAAGTGCCATAGGCTGCGCAAGGCATCGTAGTGGGAGAGGACTGTTCAATCTGACCTTGCAAAATAATTCTACAATTTCAAAACAATTGGGAAATGTAATACCTGACAACTATTTAAATGCCAAGTTCTACCCTTCCATCGTACTCAGAAAACATCTGCAGTGTCATGCACCGAACTTTCTTATACGCATTTGGGTTAGACCGTATCGTAGTTTCATTATTTTTCAGATTTATAATTGTTCTAACCTTTCGATCACTTTTACACTAGCGTGCATATCCTTAAAGGCTGATACGCCTTCACTTTTAATCCTACCTTTAATCACTTTTACACTAAATATATTTTTTAGAATAAATATAAAATGTCAAACATCAAATTATTTCAGTCTATTTTGTTAAGGAGGGACGTCATGTAAAACTACAATTTTCGATGTTTTCAAGTCAATATAATTTAAATCAGGATCAATATTTTCAAATTTTGACTTACTCCCAGTAATTATGTAAGTGTTATTTCTTAGGATATCTTTATTATAAAAATAAATTGTTATAAAAAACAGTCGAAACAAATAATCAAAATACGAACCTTTAAGAACTTTTATGATGACTCAAATCTTGAAATATTGATATTAAGATCTGAGACTTTCGATTAATAGTTACTTCAGATGTACTTGCAAACACTGCGATAATAAACTATTATGGTTATATTTATAAATATTTGAAACAATTATCCATTTACAACAATGTCATGAAATGCGAATTTATACAAGTCATTTAATTGCGATATTCAGTTACTAACATTGCTAAAACTTACGCAATATCTAAACATAAGTCTCAGTTTGAGTATTAAAACATGTTTAATATTCATTACTGCTAAATAATTAAGCCCCATTTAGATTTTGTCCCATACCGTAATGTTAATTTTGTTTGATATTTTCGTCGATAGATGGCTAAACTTGTTTCATAAGTTTCCCTACACTAAATTTTTTTAAAAGAATTGTAAACAGATAACGGAATCCAACGTAGCAGTGATAGAATTATTTCTGTTATTTACAATTGAAACTTGGGTTGCCCTTTTTTTTTTCTTCCCCTTTACTTTCTTATACGCAGTTTATGAAATTATTGTAATTATGAAAATTTTCGATCTCGAGATTTTAACGGAAATGTATCTTTTGATCTTCTCTGAATCGAGTCTGACAATTTTGTTTATTTAGTTAAACTGCAATTTTCCTTGTAAAAATTCTATGGTGGAAGGTTTCTATTGTTATATACGGGACATCTCATTTCTGCTTCCAATAAGCTGATAATATTACGTTAAGTGGAAAAAAGATTAAAATTAATCTTGTTAGAAGCAAAAGAAATATATTAATCCCTGGAAAACGCAACCAAAACTTGTCCCAATAAGGAAATGAACTTATAGAAATCCCCATTAATTCTACTCTTCGAAATACATTGAGCAATTATTGCATAAATAGATTGAATATAAAATTTTTGTATTAGTATACAAAGACTGTTATCTATAACAGTCTTATTCTTAAGCAACATATGGTGCAATAGTGCGAAATATTGTAGTTTATTGTAAATTATTCTTGTGTTGTTGCCTCTATAAAAATATATAGTAATGAAGTGCCAAATTGTAAAGGTAATTTAGTGCAACGCAGTCACAAAAATAGACCAAAATTTACTCGACGATCAATTCGAGCAAGACAATTTTATAAAAAAAAGTTTGCAGAAAACACGTAAGACATATTTCGTCTCTTAAACTTGTGTATAAATTGGTTAATATTAAAAAATATTATAGTGAGAATACCTACATATCTCCAACACACAATGCTGTAGAAAATACACCGTCAACGTGACCTTAGCTGAAGCAGCGGTAAATAAAAATATTTGTGTCTTTCAAAAATAAAAAACTCACAATTACTATTACCAGGTAATATTTATTAATAATAATAATAATATTAATAAACGTAACTATTCACCTTTTTCTTCACAGATACAAGGGCAATTAATTATAAGTAAGCGTGAAAATTGTTGTAATGGTGCACCGTCGTTGCACCGTTCCGACTAGAATAGTTATCTTATTTTTGTGTTTATTTTTTATCATGTAATATTATTTCTCTAGTAAATATTTTGTTCCTAAACACATTTGTTTATAATAACTTTTCGTATTTCATATTTATTTTCGTTGCTCAGAATAAAACACATTCAAACAGAGTTATCCCCGTTTATTCGTCCCTCACTGCACCCCAGAACGGAACCAAAGTCCATACATCGGCGCAGAAATATACAGCGCCACTGCCGGCGCAGAAATATACAGCGCAACTGCCCCTCCACAACGACTGATAAGGCAGCTGCGCTATGATACCGATCTGCTATAAAAGGCGTTCCACAAGTTCACATAGCAGAGATCGCTCCTGGCTCACAGCAAGGAAACATCTATCACTACCTACCTGAAACAGGGAGTTCTCTGTTAGTTCCTAGCGCCAGACCGTGAACGGGTGTTCTCGTTCATTACCAGACCGTGAACGGGTGTTCTCGTTCATTACCCACCGTGAACGGGTGGTCTCGTTCATAACCTATCGTGAACGGGTGTTCTCGTTCATTACCGGGTGTACTCGGTCCCTAACACCAGATCGCCGACGGGTGTTCTCGTTTGCCAACCTTATCTCTACCTACCGTGAACGGGTGTTCTCGTTCATCACCGGTTGTACTCGGTCCCTAGCACCAGATCGCAGACGGGTGTTCTCGTTTGCCAACCTTATCTCTACCTACCGTGAACGGGTGTTCTCGTTCATCACCGGGTGTACTCGGTCCCTAGCACCAGATCGCAGACGGGGGTTCTCGTTTGCCAACCTTATCTCTACCTACCGTGAACGGGGGTTCTCGTTCATTACCGGGTGTACTCGGTCCCTAACACCAGCTCGCAGACGGGTGTTCTCGTTTGCCAACCTTATTTCTACCTACCGTGAACGGGGGTTCTCGTTCATTATCGGGTGTACTCGGTTCCTAGCACCAGATCGTAGACGGGTGTTCTCGTTTGCCAATCGACTCGACCTACCGTGAACGGGTGTTCTCGTTCATAACCGGGCGTTCTCGGCTCCTTTATACCGTCCAGACCAGTGAAGTGAGCTAGAATCGACCTCCGAACCGCGGTGATAATAACGACACTTTTCGATAAACAAGCCGTAATACAGTCGCGTAGCTTTTCTGTGTAGAGGGTTGCCTGATCTCGAAATCATATGGGTTTTCATTTGTGTTCGTCTTAGTATAAGTTAAGATATAAGAATTTCTCTATATTGTTTAGAATAAATATTGTATTTAGCTTGTTATTTGTAAATATATAAACATCGTTGTGAATACAAAACACGCCAGTTTGTACTGATACAGTCCTCTCTCTCATTGATCCTGGCACCGCTGAGTTTTAATCCGCGCGAGAGAAGTCAGACCGTTACAATGTTATTTTGTGAACTATATCGATGATGAACACGATATATTTAATGAAGAAATTAAAAAAGATGAAACTATGAGGAAGAGAAATATGCTGCCTACGCTTATCAAATTTTATCATGATTGTGTTTTGCCAGAATTAATAAATCATAAGGCAAATCGTGGACAAAAATGTGTAGATTCCGCGGAAATTATAAATGCACAAAAACTGCAAGCAGCAAAAAAATAAATAAATAAAAAAAAGTAAACAAACAAAAACTTATTTTATTATTTGCTAACCTATAACTATCAATTTAATATTCCGCAACTAAAATAGAACTAATACTTTTTCCCATAACTGAAATATTATATTTACGTGCGGCAAAAATCGCATATCTATTATGATAAACTATACTACAATAGTAGTGACATCTGAAGTCACTGAATCACACTATTTTAAAATACGTCCCTTCTTAAGGGGTGATGCCTACCTGCAATGGTTAAAAAAATCGATTTTTTGCTTATTGTGGAATTCGAAAGTGTACACATTGAAGAATATTTTCCCAAAGTTTCATGTCGATTGGAAACAAATTGTCGAAGTTATGCGAGATTATGTAAAGGTAGTCGACACCCCTGCCGGAGCAAGTAGCACGCGCCAGCTATGCGCGGAACAAAGCGTGCGTGCTGCTGCCCAAATAGAAAAGAGGCGATATCTCGAAACCACTTTTTCAAAGTCGGTGACCGCGATAACTCAACGTGTATTCATTTAATTTGAACGAATCTTTGCGTCCCCTATCAGAAACCTTTTTTTCTAGTCGTTGATCGTTCGGATTTTGCCTATTATATATTTTCGATTTTTTACAGCCGATCAAAGACACTTTTTTTGCCTCGAAAAAATGACTTTTTCATTCAGGAGGCCGCCATTTTCTCAAAAAAATTTTTTTCAAAACCCAACGATCAACGACCGCTTTTACTCATTCTTAATGCAGCGCCATTGAAAACTTTGATATCAGATGATTTTTACACATGCAAACGCGGTCACCGCCAAACGCGTTTTGAAAAAGGTCTTCTGCAGGGAGCTGCGCCACAGGCCCCCAGGTGGTCCAAAGAGGTGGAAAAAATTCGTAATTAAAGATTAATGTACAACCAATAAACTGGTATAATTGCAGTTTCTTAACTTGTTTCGAAATTTTGCATTTTTTCAGCCTCGCAGGTAGGCATCACCCCTTAAGGTCCATGTCCCCTTAGTCACTGGTCAGCACAGTAGAGTTTCAAAATGTCGATTGCGTTAACGAATGTGTGTAGCACTTGTTTGATGGAGTCTGACGATATGAAATCGTGGTATGCATCGTGTTCGACGGAAATTGAAGAATGTGTGGCGGAAATACTGATGTATATCACCCCATTGAGAGTAAGTTGCATTTATTTATGTCAGTCCATGAAATACCCAGCCACGGAAATTCAGTGTTGTCATCATGAAATCAACAATCCCTAGATTGTTATTTCCCCAAATACGTGGTTTTCAAGCTGCAATTGTGCTTCATTTTGTGTAAAATGTAATTGATTTTGCGTTATAAAATCAAAAACTGCAGGAATATTAACTGGAATAATGAAATTTCATTAAAAACACCATGTTCAGAGGTGCAAACAGCGCGCTACCCGACGTTTAGGATATATCTCTTGTTTATATATTTACTATTTTCGTAATCTGCATACTCTAAGGAAGCTCTAATTCAAGATATATAACATGTACATTCGTTAGGCAGGTCCTCCAAAATTCTCATTTAAAATTAGATTGAGGTTATAATTAGTCTACACATTTGCATTGTGTAAACCATCAGTGGCATAGCAACCGGGTGTGCAAGGAGTGCGATGCACACGGGCCCATGAGCTTTGCGGCCTTATTTTCATTAATACTTACCATTTTTATTGGTTTATTTAAATTTTTTTGTAATAAATAAAGGACAAACTAGAGAAAAAAAACCATTTATAGAGTTAAATACATTTATTATATTAAATAATAATTAATTTATTTGTTATAGTATGTAAAATATATTTTCACATATTTTTTTAAGTTTACAAACACAAAAACATGCAGTACAAATCAAATTTAAAGTTTAGGTCTACAAACATAGTTCATTAACTTTTACTAAACTAAAGTTTTCTAATTTTTGAAATTTTTATTAAATATCTAACACGCTTCAAAATAGGAAACATTTAATTTTATTAAATAACATAACCAATATCTCGAAATAGTCATTTCTGTTTTAATAATTTTCTTCTAATATAAACTAATGTTGAAATGATGACCTTCATTTTTTTGAAATGGACCCACCATTGGTAGACTGAGACCATTTTCAAATATAAACCGCTTATTTTCAATGGATCAGGAAAATTTAATTTGTCTGATAAATAGACATTACCGTGCATACGTATTGCACTATGATTTTCAACAACTTAATCTGATGATTTTGTTTCCACTTCATCATCTTTTGCTTCCAAATGTAATAATAAGCTAGTAGATGGACCTGGAAGTGTCGATTCTGCCGTCGATTGTTTAAAAACGTTTATGCAATTTACTTATGCCTTTTTTCGCTTCTTCGTATTTCTTTCTTTTCGCCGCTCCACTCTGATGTTTCGGTATATTTGTCCTTATAAGTATATACTATATTAGATATGTATTAAACATAAAAATATATATTTCTAAAATTACTTTATGATCAATTAGCACAAATGAAAATTCTAACGTATTTTTAAAACAATTGCACTCAAGCT
Organism: Nebria brevicollis; assembly: GCA_944738965.1. NCBI lineage: Eukaryota > Metazoa > Arthropoda > Insecta > Coleoptera > Carabidae > Nebria > Nebria brevicollis. The sequence goes on from OX122908.1 coordinate 5,348,474, forward strand.
TCAGGTAAACTTTAAACTAAATATCAACAATACAAATTATACAAATTGATAATATGTATGTCTATAGGAATTCAGACTTGTTCAGACAGTCGCTTATTGCATAGTTACGCCAACATTCAATTTGTCGTCTATTGCATTTCGTTATTAACATTTTAAAGAGGTATTAATATATTGAACAATTTTCGACCTCCTAATTTCTAAATGTAGGTAAAAGACAAATTATTATTAGGTACATTCATATTTATTTCCTGGCAAGTTGTCTCTTTAGGCATTTCACTTTAATTTATTCATTTTGGAAATCCAGATTGCATTTTAACAAAAACTCATTTTAATTAATTTTGATGATCATAGTAATTTTTGCGAATTAGGCAAACAAACGGACATATATTAAAAAATTAAAGTGACATTTAAAACTTAAATAATACAAGGAGTAAGGAGGCCCCCCTTCATCCCTGTGGTACACCGGCCCACGAAGGTCTTGCTACGCCACTGTAAACTATAATAATTCCGTAAAAACTTGATGGATTTAGTGGTTGGCACACTTGGTGAAACATAGTGGATTAATTTAAACAAACACTTGGTAGTTTCACAAATTTGTGAAACTACCTAGTGTTTGTTTAAATTAATTCTGTACAATATTATGAATGTTAATTTCGAAACAATAAAATGCTGTTTTATGTATTTTGGGTATTTTTGAAATGCGTTATAATAAATGGTATAATTGAGAATATTTGTGTGAATAAATTACTGCAGTTAATTCTGATAATTTGCTTATAAAGATGACTGTTGTTTTGCAAAAAAAAAACTTTTTCTTTCTCTACGAACTTTCGGCTTTCATATATGGTATAATACACAGGAGTTGTGAATGGCTCATTTTGAAAAGGTTATTATTTTCGTAATCTATGCACATGAAGATTACGGTGTTCTTAGGTAATTTTACTGTATTGTATGAATTGTCGGTTTTTTAATTTCAACGGGTTCCACTAATATATTCTGCACAGGATTCACACACGAACTGACATCTAGGCGGTATAACAATTAATCGGTAAAAATCCCCATCTTTGTTATCAGCCATTATTGACCGTAATGGAGATGGATTTCTCGCTTTTGTTTGATTCTGGCATTAAAACTTTCTTCAGTTCCAAGCACCTAGAAATATTATCCCTAGGCTTCTCTTGCATCTTCCTTGATTTGACTACAGAACAATCATCTTCATCCATAATTTCATCCTTCTTCTCATTTTTACCACAGTTTTTAATTCCGTTTGACTGCGTATTTTCTTGTATCGGTTTTTTCAATGGTTCTAGTTTTTGTATAACTGGATTTTTGATGTGCTAAATTTGTATCTTTATGAATGAGTTGTAACATTTTCTTAATTCTTGACCATTTCTGTTTAGCCAGACCACATCCAATTCTAGAAACACATTGTTTTTTAAACAATGTTATTTTACTCCAAAACGCTATTCCACGGTTCACTAGCAAATATTCTGGTGCATCAAACAGATCACCTTCTATTTCTTCCATATTTAATTTTCTACACCCTTATACTATATATTTTTACTATATTCATTCTCCTCATTAACTAAATTTCAAGGGAAATGCTTTGAAATTTGTATTATCATTCTGATCAATTTCTCTAAATAGGGTACAAGTTTTTCTTATCCATCGAATAGTATTAAAACATCCCGACCTATTAAGCTTTCAGTTTGAATAGGTAAGGAATCACATACCATTCAATCAAATGAATGTTCACAATTCTTCAATTGGTGTAGAACCGGAAATATTAATTCCGTTCATGAGCAGTTGACAATTTATATAATGTTGCTCGTTTAAATTAATATTCCGTCTTTCCGGATAATATTGCTCATTTGGAGTTATCTATTGTAAAAACGCTCTCGCCTCTTTCGCATTATTTCCTCTTAACTATCTGCTATTAGCAATTTCTTCATGTTGTGCCAATTCGATAACTTCTTCGAATGTATATCATGGATTTTTGTTGATATACAAGATAATTCGAAGTTTAGTGATTTAGTCTGGATTCACACCCTTTGCAAATTGTTGAATTAAATTGCGATCATTTTATTAAAATTTTATCCTTATCCAAAGCTTACATTTTCCCGCCATTTTTAATCCAGTGGCATATTGATCTACTGTTTCTTTTGGAACTTGAATGCATCTCGATAAATTAAGTTTGCCTTGACCCAGTATAAATTTCAGATTCCAAAAATAGAAAATCCAAATTATCTCTTATACGATCACACAGCAACTCATTTCAAAATAATACACTTTCAAGTGTTTTGATCATACATAATTAGCATAATTAATTTTGAAATTATTTATTTTCTATGAAACAACAAAGTAATATAATTTTTAAAATTTATCTCATTTCGCTGCCATAAAAGTTATGGATCGGTGTTTGGTTTTAAAGGTAGCTACAAAACTTTTCCCGATTAATCATTTAAAAAAAAAAAATTGCCGATGTTGTTGGATTGTTGTTGATTGATTGATTGAAACAGGGGTTTTGCCATTTTTGGATGATGCGTTTTGTGCAAATATATCTTAGGGTGAATGTTGTTTACTTCTTGTGTTGCTTCAAGATTTTGAATACCGATTTCTTTTATAGGCGTAGCTCTCTTAGATCCAGTTATTAATGATATTTAAAACCTTTATGAAATTTGTTGTAAATACTGTTGAATTTTGATCTAAGGAAAGATTTTCGATTGTTAATAACATGAACTTTTCCTATCACATAACATATACATAGCAGTTTCGGGAATTTAAAAAATAACATTGCATTCAAAAGTTCTAAAAAATAGCGTCATCATATTTATAATGTTACATGTAAACCTTATTTGAGCCATTAGCAATATTGGCTTGGATCCTGTAGTACAAATTGTTAAAAACATTTATTGTTCAGAAAAGAGAAGAAATAAACTTATAACATTCTTAACCGCAATATAAGTAAGTATTATCGAGATTTTAACGGAAATATGCCTTTTAACATTCCCTGAAACGATTCCGCCTATTCAGTATTGAATTTGATATTTAAAAATTATGTGTATGATGCGTGTGTAAATTTTTACTCTCTTATACGCAGTATAAGTAAGTATTGTAATCATGAAAAATTTCGATCTCGAGATTTCAACGGAAATATACGTTTTGACCTGCCCTGAATCGATTCCAACTATTTTTGGAATGACGTCCGTCTGTATGTGTGTGTGTGTGTGTGTGTGTGTGTGTGTGTGTGTGTGTGTGTGTGTGTGTATGTTCTCTACAGCCTAAACGGTTGAAGCTAAAATTATGAAACTTTAAACTTAAGATTTGCATATGCCTGAGGTGTGCACCTTCTATTCTTGAAACAAATATTCAAAGCGGAAGTGCCTGTTTACTCTAGTCAATTTTTGCATTTTCTGCAATTACTCAAAAATGGTTACAGTTACAGAAAATTTTCATGAACAGAAATTAAAGGTATTTATATTAAGCACAACTTTTGTTTGAATTATTTTTCCAAAAAGAATTATGGCTTCAAAATAAATTTCTGCTTTTTATATATATTTCTACATAAATCGTATCATCTGCGCCTGTCAATTGTTTAACAAAATAGACTTAAATAGTTTGAAGTTTGACATTTTATATTGTTTCTAAGAAATATATCTACTGTAAAAGTGAACCAAATGTTATAACGAATATTATAAATTAGAAATATAATGTAACTACGATATGGTTTAACCCATATGCGGATAAGAAAGTTCGGTGCATGACACTGCAGATATTTATATTATTGCAGTGCTGCACTGTGATTAATATTTTCAAATCTTATAGAATTTGACCGGTCTCTGATATTACAACAATTTTATAGCAAGATAATAATGGAATTTAACGAGAATAACGAGGAAGATATCTTACATTTATTGACCAGCGAAAAAATAATCTAATTATAGTTGACGATTCTGAAACTAACCTCTTCCAAAAATATAAATCGCAGTGCACGGTGCACTCGGTTTGCGCAGTTTCAGGCCTCTTAAATTTGGATTATAATTATGTTTTGAATTTGATATCCAAAAACTCTGATTCCATATCAAATGCAAAATATAATTCCAATTAAAATAAACTTAGGAACTTAAAGCTGAGTAGTTAATTTAGGATAATATTTACTTCAGTTTAAATGTTACAAAGTACGACTGGTTCCGACTACTTATAAAATCATCATCAGGTGTACGTTAATTACTGATCAAACACTATCGTGTTGAATATTTATTTCAAACATCTGCTGTGTCATGCCCCGAACTCTCGCATTTGGGTTAAGGCGTGATACTTGCAATCCCTGGGTATCTGCGTTGTTACAAGTGTAAAGGGCGAGGAAGCAAAGAGGCAGTCCCAAACGCTACTCGCCGCTACCCCACTTCAACCAAAAACAGTGTTGTAGTTACGCCACATATCCCCTTCCAAATTATAACTAGTACATCACTAACAATGTAGTGTTGTGCTTTAATATTTGTCACAATAAAATTAAAAGATATTAATATTTCGCATAACTTTTACTTGAAAATGTTTTTCAGAAAAGGTACTGGTTTCAAAATAAGAGTTATTTTCAATATTCAGCTTTATCTCAAATCCGGTAGTACAAAAACGGTAGTACTTACAGTAAAATTAGTAAAAATGAAAATAACAAATAGTAACATTTAGCAAAACTTTTATTTAAAAATATTTTTCGGAAAAGATACAGGTTACAAAAATAATAAGTTATTTTCAATATTACATTTAATACTTCTCACGCCTCCTGCATTGACTTCACGCTGTATATATACGGGTATGCGGATAGTTTGCCGCTGAACCTCAGACGTATAAGAAATAAAAATTATAAGAAAGTTCAGTAACAGACACCTCAGCTTTTTTTCTTAGTCTAGGCGTAGATAAACGGGGATTTCGTTTGGTATCTTTTTCACCTTTTGCCATAATTTATATATGCGTTGGTATGACAAACAAAGCAATAACACAAATTACACGATATATGGAAAAATTCTTTATTCAATATTCTAACAAAAATCAATTGTCGTTTGCCCATGAATACCTACTCAATAGAAAATAAAACATTCGCATATTTGGATCAGATTTTTTTTAATATTCATACAATGTAACAAATATAGTTTTGTGTAATTACATTTATATTAAATATATTTTTCCCGCCAAAACGGTAACAATGATTATCACTTTTTCCATTTCGACAAAGGATATATAATCGTATTATTGGAAGTTGGAATAAAATTATTTAGACCGAATAGATAATTTAAGAGGGTTAATTAAAACATTATTAGAATTTGAAATAATATAGTGAAAATCGCTTCGATAATTTTAGAAATATAAAAAAGTATTCCAATCTATAAAATAGTATTGTAAAAACGAAAAATAATTTCTGTCGTTTATCACCAAAGAACCAAAGATTTTCTTATAATAGTATGTATATTTCAATTGCAAGTAGACGAAAGGGGGGAATGGCTCCGCCTTGTGCTATCGCAAAGCAATAATATTATTGTTTCGAACAAATTGCTATAGTAGAGACATCTATCCATCATAATTCTTATTAAAAACACCTGCTCGTATATTCGAAATAAAACAATAGTTAGGAAAGGTAATGCATTTTTTTTAAAACGTATGCAAGGTTTAATTGTTAAACTACACTGCTCCGTGAAGTTTTTCGTAAAAATGTTACTTATGTAGGCGTAATAATGCCGTAAAAAACGTATAAATTTGTGAATATTTAGTATTTATTTACATTAGTAGAATTAAACGTACATTAGATTTAAGCACGGACCCGTGTAGAGACATCCTTTGTGAACGTAATCATATTTTTTCAAGTATGATAAAGTAATGTGTATTAGCTTCAGAACGAATATGCCAACCACCGTTTTTCCTACTTTTATCACTACAAGTATCGCGCCTTAAACCATATTGTAGTTTCATTATTTTTCTAATTTATAATATTTGTTCTAACCTTTAGATCGCTTTTACAATAAATATATTTCTCAGAATAAATATTAAATGTCAAACTTCAAATTATTTAAGTTTATATTGTTAAACATTTGACAGGCTCAGATGATACGATTTATGCAAAATTATATATAATAAGCAGAAATTTATTTTGAAACTAGTACTCTTCTTGAAAAATAATTCAAACACAAGTTGTGCTAAATAGAAATACCTTTAATTTTTGTTCATGCAATATTTATGTAACCGTCACCATTTTTGAGTAATTGCAGAAACTGCAAAATATGATTGGAGTAAACAGGCACTTCCGCTTTGAATATATATTTCAAAAGTAAGAGATACGCACCTCAGGCATATGCAAATCTTATGTTTAAGGTTTCATAATTTTAGCTTCAACCGCTTAGGCCGTAGAGAGCATACACACACACAGACAGACGACATTCCGAAAAAGTAGGAATCGATTCAGGGAAGGTCAAAATGTATATTTCCATTAAAATCTCCAGATCGAAATTTGTCATGATTACAATACTTACCTACGCCTACGAAATTTAAAATAGGAGATGCACTTGCAAGGCATATATATATATATATATATATATATATATATATATATATATATATATATATATATATATATATATATATATATATATATATATATATATATATATATACATTTTCTATCACACACATACACCGACGGATGTCAAAGACCTATTTTTCCGTTAATATCTCAACATTTTATAAATTCGTCCAAAAATGTCGTGAATCGGATAAGAGATTGCGAAGTCATACATAAGTATATATTATTCCTAAATTCATTACGATAACTCATAGGTTGTTCAGTCCTATAACAGTGTTCCAAAGCTCAACATATTATATTGTTTCTGACTGAAACTGTTTTTGTTTTCTAGTACGACACCTGCGATGGATTGTCCACAAGTATTTGCTATGGTTGTATAAAAGAAATGATCCAATTTTATAAATTCGTCCAAAAATGTTGTGAATCGGATAAGAGATTGCGAAGCCATGCAGTGAAAATTGTCCAAAGTACGGCGGGCATGATCTCCATCGGCAATATAATAATAATAGACGATCATAGGAATAGTTTTACTTATAAAAATATTAATCAGAATTGTAATTCACAAAATTTGCAATGTCCCTTAACTGAAAACGAAATTAAGATAGAACTTTTACCAAAAAATGGATTTTATAGAGCAAAAAATTGATGTTAAATCCGAAACCAACTCTTGTAGAGAAATTTCGGATCATAGGAATAGTTTTACTTATGAAAATGATAATCAGAATTGTAATACACAAAATTTGCGATGTCCATTAACTGAAAACGAAATTAAGATTGAACTTGGCCAAGACATGGATTTTATAGAGCTTAAAATTGATGTTAAAGCCGAAAAAAACTCCTGCAGAGAGATTGTGAAAGGAATTAATTCTACGGAAGAGAATACAGGTGTTGCAAATCTCTATTAAAGTTTGTCACCCCTAAAACAGCATTCAAAAGAGCAGGATACGCAGGATAATGACAAACGCATTCGTACCGAAGAGAAATCGTTCTCAGTGTGCAAACCGTGACTTCGCACAGAAAGATAACCTAACTACACATTTTCGAACCCACACCAGGAAAAGACCCAACAATAATAGAATTTGCACAAGTTCCTCTGGAGTAAATACTAATTTAACTACTCACATGAACATTCTTAATGAAGGGAAACCCTTCACATGTACAGTTTGCAATCGTAAATTTGCACAGAAGGAATTTCTAAACGTACATTCTCGAACCCACATCGGCGCAAAACCATTCAAATGTACAATTTGCATATGTTCATTTAGTTGGAAGATCCGTTTGATCGATCACATGCGTACCCATACACATGCGAAACCCTTCACTTGTGCGGTGTGCAACCGAAGATTTGCTCAGAGGTGTAACCTAACTAGTCAGTCATATTCGAATCCACACCGGTGAGAAACCATACAAATGAACAATTTGTAAACGTTCATTTGGTCACAAGAGCAGTTTGACCAAACTCATGCGTATCCATACCCATGAGAAACCCTTCACTTGCTCGGTGTGCTGCCAGAAATTTGCACAGAAGCATCGCCTAACTAGCCATATTCGAAGCCACACCGGCGAGAAACCATACAAATGTACAATTTGCAAACGTTCATTTAGTCGGAAGAGCAGTTTGAATACTCACATGCGTATACATACACATGAGAAACCCTTGACTTGTTCGGTGTGCAACGAAGAATTTACACAGATGGTGTACCTAACTAGACATATGCGAACCCACAGCTGCTAAAAACCATACAAATGTACAGTTTGCAAACGTTTGACCGCTCACATGCGTAACCATACACACGAGAAATTGTTTGATTAATTATTTAAATTTGTTTATATTATTTTTGGAAGTTGACATGACATTAACAAAAATAAAAATATATATGTACTATCTTTTATCCCTTCTCGTTGTATGTATTTTTGACAATTATTTTCCGTTCTGTTGTGAAATAAAAACATGCAATATACTGTCTGAGTAATAACAAAACCTTGGCTTCCCATTCCATCAAACCTCAACAGGCTAATGGGCCCAGGACACATTAGGAAATTAGGAAATTTGAATTTAGATATAAAGCGTATCGTCGTACACGATCAGCCACGCAAGTCAGCAACGTCCAGTCAATGTCACCCGTATAAGCGGCAATCATGAACACCGTTAAATCACACTTAGAAATTCTAGTCGAAGACTCACAGGGTCATGCGAATTGTGCAACATGGCCATTCAAAGTGAATCTATCTTCGAAATCGAAAGGAATTTTTGACATTGCTGTCGGACCAATTGTCAAACCCGACGGTGGCCTCGAAGATGAATCAGGAAAGGCATGGTTAAAGAAAGATTTAGAGGCTCAGACTATAGTAGGTTTAAATGTACATAATCACATTGCATTAAAAATTGTAAATTGCAGATCAGCCAAAGAAACGTTAGATAGACTGAATAATTTGTACGGTGAGAAGTCAGATATAACGGTAGAGGGTTTGCCACGACGATTTTTCGCATATGTGTAGGACACGTCGAAAACAGCTGTTCAGAACTGCATGGGGATATTGCAGATCACTGAAGACCTATCGTCAGTAGGGGACAAGATGAAGGACAGTTGGATCATGACGAGATTCATCGGCATTCTACCACCTCAGCTGCACTGTTTCAGGTCAGCGTGGGACAACCTAGGAAGGGCGGAAAACACCATCGACACGCTTGTGAAACAAATGAGGCAAGAGGTAGATCGTCTGAACGAGTTTGATCAGTCAAGAGGATCAACGTCACATAACGCACTAGTTGTGAAAACCACACAGGAAACAAGGACCACAGGCAACACCGAAGCAATACAATGCAAACGGATATCGCTGCAAGTGCGGCCAGAAGGGACATGTCAGTAGATAGAAAACGCCGTTTCTAGCACAATTCAAGGTCTCGCTTCTGTTAATTTACATAATCATTGCAGGCGTGAATCATATAGACTTAATAATTCAACTGATTATTAGTTACTTAAAACTAAACACAACACGAATTAGCTATATTGTTATTAGCTTTATAATCGTCATCCGCTACAGAGTATATACTAAAGTATAATACATTGAAGAATTTAATATAATCATATTTTGAGTCCTAATTCCAGACATTTATCAACTACCTTGGAGTAAATATTCAGCTAAAGTTTCTTTCCACAACTGACTAATGGCCTCAAACTCTTTGATTTGATCGATCCTGTAGACTTCCTCGTCTTCCTCGGGTATGGTGGCCAAACGAAGGCCAACGTAGTTCGAGTAATAGTGTAAACGCAACATGCCCCAACATCTCAACAACTATATATCTCGGCCACAAAGACACTCAAAAGAAAACAATCAACTAGAAAGTTCACCCGCGGTTAGCACTAAATAACAAGTCCATTTTCACGACACCTAACAACCATTTTAAGTAAATTAAATTATATATTTTTATACAAATTTAATTTAAAAATAAAAAGACAATTTGATATCTTGCATTACTTTAAGGTCATCAAGGGTAAAATATTAAATTTAGATTTGTCTCTGGTGTTTCCGTAGGATACATATATGTATGTGGATGAGGTTTAAAAATAGATGAAAGTCTGTTTCTAATTCGTGGTTTGTGTATTATAAGATTAGCATTGACGTAGGTCGTTTATTTTCTCGGTAATAGATGAGCAATTGAGAGGCAAACGTTTACACTCGGTTTTCAAATAAAAATCTATTTTATCAGTTTACTACAGTAATTCCCAATCATTATCTAATTACAAACCAATATACTGTGATTTCTATTTGGTTAACCTTATTAGCAGATTTACGACAAATTCAACCATTTATTTTAGCAACACTATATTATGTCTCATAAATGTCAACGAATTATAGGAAAATTGCATTATTTTAAAAATTTGCTACATTTTCACTGTAATAGAATAATATATGGCATTGTCATTAAGCATGACAGCAGTTTTCGTGGTCATAATGTATATATAAATGCATTTTAACCGTGAAAATTTAACCGCATTAGTTTTGCCAACCAGTGTCAAATGGTTGCCAAAATATTTTTGCACATAACACTATTAAATTTTTGGTCGACCAAACTGTCAAATCGGAGGAACCGAACCGTGGTCTAGTCTACTCTTATTAAATATTTAATAAATTACATGCCTCATTTCATTTTTGAGGCACACATATAAAGAGACCTTTGTATATAAAAATAAAATAATAATACAAAATATTTACGCGCTATTTACTAACGAATAGACCATAAAAAAAAATATTTCTTGTGTAGGGATTTCAATTCGTTCAATGTTAGAAATTTAGGATGGTATTTTTAAATATATTATTTTGACTACCTAAAAAACCTTCAATATAATATTATTTTGATAATTTTTTATTTATTGGATAGTAACTTAATTTTTGGCTCAGATTTATTATAATATATAATCTCATACATCGGCTTAAATGCGTAAAGGTCATTTAAGACTTTGTTGAAATTGTTCAGATTAATTCATAATATAAATATTATTAATCAGCCAGAAATCATAGATATTATAGTCGAAATATTTTGGCTAGTTATATTTAATAAATGTTCATCATCTCCAGTTAGCGGATAACAAATAATAGTAATATTTTGTATAAAAGCTAATGTGCAAAATTGCAAGTAAGAGCCAAGATAAACAACATGCTTTTAAATGGAGGCCACATTTCCGGCAACAGAAATTAGGCAACCCCTCAACCAATTTCACGGCCATCCTTTTATTTCTAATTAAACACATACAAGAATATTCTGATTTCGAATACATTGCCAGAAGAAAAAAAAACGAATATATTTTTTATAACTCACACGCAATTTTTAAATCAATGTCGAAAAAGTTTAGGCTATTTCCGATGAAAATCCAAAATAAATTAAGCTTGAAACACATTGTATTCTAATTTTAGTGAATTCAATAAATGTCATGTAACATATTCGAATTTTGTGATATTTTATAATTAAATTGTGACGTCATAGGGAGTGGTGGGTTGACGTCTGTGTATAGCGGGTTGTATGATATTTGGGGTACTTAAGAAGATATCGCTAAAGCATTAATGTAAAGTGGGTTGTATGACATTAGGGAGTGTTGTGTTGACGTGGGTGTATAGCGGGTTGTATGCTATTTGGGGTACTTAAGAAGATATCGCTAATGCATTTATGTAAAGTGGGTTGTATGATAATTCGTGTACTTTGTTTTTTTGTGAATGTAAAGCGGGTTGTATGATGTTTGGGGTATATATTAAATTAGACCAGTAGAGTATACCAAATTAACGTGAATGTAAACCAGGACCAGTAGAGTATCCTAGGTTGCAGTACTAAAATAATAAGAGAGTAACCCAAGTTGCATATTGGTGTTGTATACCAACTTAACGTGAATGTAAAGCAGATTGTATGTTGTTTTTAGAATTCATTATATTCATAATAATTTTTGTTTTAAGAAATATATTCAACAATTTGTACATCTTATTTGGGGGGTATAGTAAAGTACACCAAAAAGTAAAAACAAATTTTGTTTTATTTAGAGTACTTATACGTAATTAATTTTAAAATATATTTAATGCTTACAACTAATTAATAAATGTATATTACATTAATATGGTGGAATATGAGCACCGTTAGAGCACCCATTTCTCCACCATAAATTAATTTTGTATTATTTGGGGGAACACCCCAAATTATAGTTTCTATTTTCTAAAAAATATATATATTTAAATTTAAAAGAAATATAAACATAAAATATTACTTACAACATTTAAATCTAATTTCTTATTTAAAAAATATTTAATAATTCTATCAGAATCTGAAACAAACACATTTTTTAATATAATTTTATATAAATCACTGTACTTATAAAAAACTTACATTTCTCTACCATGTTTGCTTTGTAAATGCTTGAATTTTTTTTAATAATGATACCACATCAATGATACCACATCCTTTTTTTCTTATCACATTTTGCATAATTTAATACAACAGACTATATAGATTGGATGATTAATAGGGATAGGTTTTATAAGTTATTAAATATAAACAAAAATATATTTTTAACATTTTAAAAGTTTATTTAATATTGTAGTAATAGAACAAGTACATGTGAAAACATTGATGAATTTTTGTAGAAAAAAAAAATGTTATTACAATTTGATTTACGTTATTAAACAATATGTTAAAAAAATTATGTCGGTTTAACTGATGATGATATGTTATAATAAATAAAAGAAATCAATCTATATTACATGTACAAGTGGTTGATGAAAACCATTCGAATATTTGATTCAAACATATACAACAATAATTATATTCTTGATTACATAAGAAAGAGTACATTGATGCATTGTCTAGAATAAAATGTGTGGTTTTTTGATTAAAAAAATACCACATATCAGCTATCATATTTTCGTTAGGATTAAATATATTGCAAACTGAATTATTAATTTTTGAAGTTGAACATTCTACGCAAAATCGACGAATATTCCAGCAACTACTATCTGTATAACTAGGAATAAGCCATTTATGATAAGTTATTACAATGTGGTTTGACTTATTAAAGCAATATGGTAATATTGAACTAAAAGATTCATTTGAAATTTCATTTGCATCTAAATCATTATAATCAATAAAAAAATCGCTATTGGTAGACCTACCATCATCAGTTAAATCATCACTGTCGGATGAATCAATATCATTTTCTAGATTTACAACTAATGGAAACTCGGTTGACGCAATCCAATTTTCTGGTATCTCTTTAAATATATATGTAAATTGTGGCGCCATTTTTTCTCAATAGAATTAGTTTGTCTCGTAAAATTCTATTTTTTGAATGTGATCTTCTTTTTTAAATACTTTGAAAAATGAACCATTTAATTTTGAAATTTCATTCTCTGTTAGTACATTAAAGCGTTTCGGTAGATACACAATGAAGTCTTCAATTTCTAAGCAAATAGATTTTCCATATATTGTGTTACCAGCTTTGCCCCATTAATTGCATATTTTTTTGATTCATCTAAATCAAATAACTTTATAATTGTATTTGATTTGACCAAACCAAGTTGGTTAAGTTTTTGGAAATCCATGTCTAAAAAATTATTTGTTTTTGATTTAATATGTAAAATTTAAATATTATAAACTTACCAATATTTAATGGAACAGATATTTAGCGACGAGTAATTTTTGTGATATACTGTAATGTTAATAATTTTGTCACCTTATTTATACAATTTAATAACAATAGTTGTGGTAATAAATAAGATAAGATAGCTTGCAACAAAGACGGTTGCATGTTTTAATAAACAGAACGAAACAGGAAAATTTTATATTTTATGTGAGAGATTACAACAAAGACAGTTGTTTTTTTATTAAATAGATCGTAGCAGGATTTTGGTTAACTTATTATCTTTTAAGCCAACCAAAACAGGACATTGGTGTTTTAAATAATGTGTTAACAAACAGTTTATTTTTTATCACATTTCTATATAATATACAAACCGAAAATAGTTTTTGTCATTAAGACGATGAGCAACCCTCATTACTATACCGTGAAGGACGGGTCGGGTGCATGCGGGGCCATGCACTTGGGCGGGGCTTATCGGGTGACGTTGTGTAACATTTATAGGAGGGGAGTACGGTGAACAGTACACTCAAAATTTAAGTAGTTGCCAATATAATTTTAAACTAATATTTAGTTTGCCTCACACCAATACATATATACTCTATTTTAGAGTTTCTTTAAGCTTATATATATATATATATATATATATATATATATATATATATATATATATATATATATATATATATATAATTGTCAGCTTTCTATTGTATAAATAGTCTATCAATAATATGAATAGAAAATACAATTATAGTCTAACACACCAGATAACTAAAGACACATACAAAATATTCTGCTAGTGATCTATTGTTAATAAATATTCTAAAATAATTTTCGTTTAACCGATTTGAGTATTGTTTCTTCTTTTTTTGCTATTGCATTAATTATATATTCTGGTTCTCTTATTTGCCCATTACGCGTTATTCGTGGATCTACCAGAAGACAGTAGTAGAAGACAGTGTGTATAAAATTTGACTAATTTTTCTTCCATATTTTTATACCAGAAATTGTCGTCCCGTTTAATTTTTTTGACATATAAAGGAAATTTATCACCAACATATATTGCAAAAATACATTCAGCTCTATTTAGAACGTGAAGCTGCCCTTGTATTTGATAATACCAGTCACAATTTTCATTTATTAGTATAGATTTTTTCCCCAATTTAAATAATTTTATTTTATTTTCTTTAATGGCACTGTCCACGGACTGATTATACAACGATAATGGGCATTTTATCTCAACGATTTGGTTTGTTCCTACCAACCCATCAGGAGTAGCTCCCAAGAAATCATGTTTGTTGTCTATGAACAAACCACATGTTTCTATAAAAATATTTTCTTGTTTTTGAAGCAGTGTTAGAGCCTCTTTTTCTTTGGTTTTCCCGTGATAAATTGATTTTATATGGTCTAACGTATGGTTGTACAGAATTGACTTTACTAAATTTGAGCAACTTGTTGTATCTCGACGTCTACAAACTTTAAAAAAATTGGAAGCCGTTAATATTTTACGTCTCTCTTCCATCCAAAAGCCATTATCAGCTTGCAAACGAGTTGCTATTTCTAGTTCTATTTTTTCTTGGTCAGTCCTTTTTAATTTCGACAAGAAAATATCTTTTTCTTTTCTAAAAATTTCTGCAGGTAAATCTGGCTTTGAACAAAATTCACCATAATCAGGATCATTATTTGTTGCTACATTTTTATTTAATTTATTGCGGCGGGTAATTTTATGTTGTTGTCTGTATATTCCTAATTTTAGAATTCTTTCCGCGCGTCGTGTTTCCAAATGTTTTATTAATCTTCTCGGACTGCATCCATACATTGTTTTATGCAACTCTGTATGTGCAGATTTAGTGTTAAAAGAAACTACAGCAGCTGCACATCTAGCTTGGTATGATTGCCGTGAAGTATAATTAATTCTTTTACCTTATCAAAATTATTATTGTTATTAATTGTAAAAAGAATTGTATAAAATCTGTTTATTACTTACCACCCACAAATTTTGCAACAATCGAATTATATTGTTCTACTGCATTACTATCTACATCCTTTAATAAACTTCTGGCATTAAATTTTAACTGCCCTAAAATTGTTTCAATTCGCATAAGAAGATCTGGATATTTTTTTAAATTTTCGTAGTGATTTTCATCATTTTCTTTTCTAATGCAGAAATAGTCAGCGCATTTTCCATGTTCGCCAAATACATGAAATATGCTATTCATAATGTCAGTCTGCAAATTATTAATTGCAATACTTTCATTATCAATATTCTTTCTTTCCGAAATTGCACCTACAACTGCCGATCTTAAGCGCAAAATCCTTCCTTTCAATAGAAGACGCATTTTACTCCGACGGATTTACAGTTTGATCCTTTCTTAACATACAGTTTTTTTTTTTAAATGTATAATCTCAAAAATAAGAGCTGTACAACGGCGCAGAAAATTGTCTTTTTGTGATGTATAAGAAATGGGTAGCTCATCGTCTTAATGTAAGCAATTGATAAATCGTGTAGTGGATCCATTCGATTGCACAACATGTATAGATACAGAACAGTTCGGACAACATATGATTAAAAATTTATATGAATACCTTAATACTTTTATTTATATTTTATTTCATTAGTCTTAAATAATATTTAATATGTCTTTTACTGGGGTTAAGTGGATAGATATTAAGAGTGCTTTTAAAAATCGGGTGTGTTGTGGTCGAATTGTAAACAGTGATCATATTCTTGAACCAATTGACTTTTTAGAACAATGTAAATTAATATTAATTGTAAAAATTGGACAATTTATGTTTGAACATCGCTCACCAGTTAAAATTGTTTGTGATTTGTGTTGTGATTATATTGAAAAGAAAGGTGAACGGGAACTTATAACTGAAATCTTTCACACATCTAAGATGGCTCCCATCACTATTAGTGATGACTTTTCAACATGGTTTACAAATAATGTGGTCGGTCCGATTTGTAAAAAAATGGACGAATTTCAAGAACGTGATTCGGGAAAAGCTTTGTTATGTATCAAGCACTTGTAAGTATGTAAATAAAATAAATGGCTTTTGAAAATTATAATTTAGAAATATGATAAATTTAGGTGAACATCAATAAATTCAATCCAGTAAATGGTGGTTCTTCATACATCGAACTCCTAAATTCGATTAAAAGCCGGAAGGCGGTGGTTAATGTGCATAATAATGATGAAAATTATTTTATATGGTCGCTTCTCTCTGCTATGTTTCCTGTTAGTTCACATCCTCAAAGACCATCCAAATACCTCCAAGGCCCTAATGAAATTTTCAATTTAACCAATATTCACTTTCCTACACCATTGACAGATATTCCCAAATTCGAAAAACAGAATGACGTGTCTATTAATGTTTATGGTCTTGAATTTGATGGAAAGAGTAATAATTATAATGTAGTAGGACCATTACATTATACAAAAAATAAAAAAGACCAACACATCAATCTACTTTATTGGAAACAGACAAATCAATCACACTTTGCATGGATCAAATCACTATCTCGTCTTCTCGACTCGCAAATTTCAAAACGGAGTCATAAACATTGGCTTTGTGATCGATGTTTACAATATTTTGGACGAGCAGACTTGTTAAAACGTCACGAAGAAGATTGTATCCTTGCGGAAGCTGTTAGAATTATAATGCCAAGCGAAGATGAGAAGTGGCTTAAATTTAAAAATTATATGCGTAAAGAACGTCATCCATTTATAATTTACGCAGATTTTGAATCTCTAACGGTACCAGTTAATACTTGTCAACCAGATCCAACAACCTCATACACCAATGAATATCAAAAACATATAGCATGTGCAGTTGCTTATCAATTGGTATGTTCATATGATAATACATTATCAATATTTGAATTATATCGTGGAGCAGAACCAGCGAAATGGTTCATGAAAAAATTATATGAGATTGTGATGAAAGTGCATGCATTGTATAAAAACATTGCATCAATAAAAATGTTTGAAGGGGACTATGTTGATTTCACCACCGCTGAAAAATGTCATATTTGTGATAAATTGTTTGGAGGGGATGAGGAAACGAAGAAGGTTCGTGACCACTGTCATTTAACAGGTAAATTTAATTTCAAAAATATTATATTACACATTACTTATATTATTTTATGTTCAGGAAAATTTCGTGGTGCTGCTCACAACTCATGTAATTTAAATTATCAATATCCTAACTACATTCCCGTATTTTTCCACAATGTAAGTGGTTATGACAGTCACTTTCTCGTGAAAGAACTCGGGGTACTGAAGAGAAAATAAAATTAATACCTGCCAACGAGGAACGTTACATATCCTTCTCTAAAATGGTTGGGGGTATGGAGCTCAGGTTTCTTGCTTCACTCTGGTATGTTAACTATAGTAAAGAAAAAAAAAAGTAAAATATATGTAAAAAAAAACTATTGTAATATTTCTAGATTTATGAACAGTTCACTAGACAAGCTTGTCAGCCATATGGACGCAAATTTATTTAATATCATGCGGAAAAACTATTCAAACAATGTTAAATTTCAACTACTAACTCGAAAGGGTGTATTTCCCTATGACTATGTGAACACATTGGATCGGTTTAAAGAAGAACAGTTACCACCAATAGAGGCGTTTTATTCCAAACTGAGACAAGTTGGTATAAGTGACACGGATTACTCCCACGCTCAACTTGTATGGAGCACATTCAGTCATAAAACAATTGGAGATTACATAGATTTATATCTCAAGACTGATGTGTTACTACTAGCAGACATCTTTGAAAATTTTAGAGATGTCTGCCTGAAATTATATGCTCTAGATGCTGCTCACTACTATACAACACCTGGTAAAAATTAATTAATCTGCTATCAACAATTTGAAATGACTTGATTATTTTTTTATAGGTCTGGCTTGGGATGTTATGTTAAAAATGACTGGTGTGCATTTGGAGCTATTAACTGACATCGATATGCTCTTATTCTTTGAACGAGGTATACGTGGAGGTGTTAGTCAATGTTGTAATCGATATGCCAAAGCCAACAACCATTACATGACATCATATGAATCAACTAACCCCGAGAAGAATATAATGTATTTTGATGCATGTAATTTATATGGTTGGGCAATGATACAATGTTTACCACATGGAAATTTTGAATGGTTGACTAACGATCAAATTCTTGCTTTTGAAGTAAATTCAGTATCTGAGAATGGTTCCAGTGGGTACATACTTGAAGTTGATTTAGATTATCCTCAACACCTACACAACATACATAAAAACTTACCACTATGCCCAGTTCAACAAACACCCCCCGGTTCGAAATTTAAAAAATTATTAACTACCTTACATAATAAGGTAAAATATATAATCCATTATAGGAATTTAAAACAAGCCATAGCATTGGGTATGAAATTAATAAAAATTCATAGAATTATAAAATTTCAACAATCATTTTGGCTCAAAAAGTATATTGATATGAATACAGACTTTCGGAAAATAGCACGAAACGATTTTGAAATTTTTTTTTTAAATTAATGAACAATGCAGTATTTGGAAAAAGCATGGAAAATATAAGAAAATATAGAGATATAAAACTAGTTTCTAAATGGAATGGAAGAGGTGGTACGCGAAAATTAATTGCAAAACCAAATTTCAAGAAATCGACTATATTAACTTCGAATTTAATTGCAATTGAATTAAATAAAGTTAAAATTAAATTCAACAAACCTGTTTACGTGGGCATGGCTATTTTCGATATTAGCAAATATTTAATGTATGATTTTCATTATACTTACACACTTCAAACATTAACACAACCTAAACTTCTATACATGGATACCGATTCACTCATTTATGAATTTAATGAAGATCCATATATACAAAATAAAATGGATATTAATAGATTCAACACTTCAGATTACTCCACAAACAATAGATATGGGATACCTCAAGCTAACAAAGAAGTTGTGGGATTGTTTAAAGATGAAAACGCAGGCATGTTAATGACTGAATTTGCTGGGTTACGTTCTAAAATGTACTCATTTAAATTGGATAATGATAAATCTTATTCTAAGGCAAAAGGTGTATCGAGGGTTGTGACAAAGACCCTTACTTTGGATGATTACAAGAGAACACTTTTTGACAAAACAAAATCACATAAAATGCAAAATAATATTATATCTAAAAAAACATGACATATATACAGTTGAACAAAACAAACTTGTACTCAGTGCAGATGATGATAAAAGATATATACTACCAAACTCTACAGACATACTACCGTGGGGGCACTACAGTATATCTAATGAAAATTGAAGTATCATAATTATGAATATTTTTTTTAATTTTATCACTGTATTTTGTTCTTGTTACATTTAAAAAAAAAATTTGTATTTTTTAGATTATTAATTTAATATATATATATATGATATTATAAAACATCTTTCTTTTTTATCCATGAATTATAACTAGAGTCAAATCCTAACCATTTCACGTGAACCTTGGATCCCTTTGTTTTTAAAACCTTTTCCACTAGATAAATATTGGGATGTTTTGTTTTCTGCAATTCTAGTTCATAAAATCCACCTTCGATTGGTCGTCCATGCAAGTCTTGGAGTTTATACGTAACAGGGTTTGTTATTTGAATATTTACTATTTTAAATATTCCAGTCGACCAATTAGGAGTATAACCTTTATTGAATACCCCTTTCACTTTGCTTATTCGTACATGATCACCGATTTTTTATTTCGAATGCCCTACAATCTTAATATTACTGTAAACTGTATCCAATAATTTTTTTTCATTATCATGCGTCACATCTTTGGGGCACATTTTTATAGTGCGATGTTTTCTTCCATTATAATTTTCTAATAATTTTGGTAATATATTGTGCCACTTGTATGACCCGTTTAAACTGAATTCACGCCACATACTAGCTTTAAGTGTACGATTAAATCTCTCTACTACACTCGCTTTGAGATTGCTGTATGTTGAATAATGGTTGATTTTATGTTGTTTCATTAGTTTTTGAAATTCAGAGTTGTAGAATTCTTTACCATTATCCGACTGAATATTATATGGTATACGACGTTGACCGAGTATTTTATTCATAGCTCGTGTAACGTCATTAGCAGATTTTGACTTCACAGGCACTGCCCACGCATACTTTGAAAAAACATCTATTACAGTTAACAAATATTTATACCCCCTATTCTCTCTTGCATACGGAATCATTTCAACAAGGTCACATTGCCACAAATCGTCAATTCCTTTTGTTATTACTTTACGTCTTAAATATGTTCGACGAGCAGGTTTATGCAATTCATTCACTATGTCCAACTTGCTCATCTTCGTTTGTTGGCACTACTAACTTATTTACATTTAAATTTGGTTTTAAATATGACTCTATGTATTTATAAACAAATGGAAGTAAATCGCTTTTAAGTTTATCCAACTCTTTAGTGCATATAGCATGATTAATTGTATTAAATTTAGATTCAATCATTACAGGTGTATAATCAATAACATTTTGAATTTTTGCAGTTAGACCTTTAATCTTTAAATCATTTTGATTATAAAACTCCTTATGAATTTCATCTGATTTAATTAAATCATCTATCTTTAATTTATTTATATTAATAAGTTCACTTAACCTATTTTTATATTTACTTATAGCATTATCAACATATTTTTTGTTTGCAGCATTATAATTACTAGTGGGGGGAGCTATACGTGTAATTCTTCTCATTTTAGCATGGTACACATCAAGTCCATCTTCATTCAATACATCTAATGATTTGTTAATAAATTCATTAATGTATAAATCAATATAACCTTTATTTGCAACATCGTTTTCATCTTTTGGCTCGACTATATTTACTATCCGCCAATCTGATGCATCAAACTCACCAATACTATTTGTAGTTAAACTGATTTTATGTTTTAAGCCGTGCGGCTTTAACTGTCTACCAAACTTGTCTACAGACATGTTGGATATGATCATATTATATAATATCATTCTATTATATTGGCCTTTTTAAGCTCTTCAATAATTGACATAATTTCATTATCATGTCCGGTGTGACCTGCAGTTCGCGAAGCCATTAGCAACTTTAATCTTTCAACTAGTTCATTAGGATCATTCCAATAAATGTAATCTCTTTTATAATTAGTTAAAGTCATATTTGATGGGATTAAACCATATCCAGATGTTGATTGTGATCTATCAACTGTTATTGCTGGTCTTATTATATTTAAATACTTCCAGTTACGTGATCCATTACGTTGACCAGTGGAACTAAAATTTCTCCTATGAGCGGTTGTTTGCAATATTATATTTAAATATAATTTTCTATCGTCATTGGTAAATGATGTGATAGCGGGTATTTTTTTAAATAATAATTCATAGAGGCCTGTTGTTCCTTCATACCATTGATCTCCAATCTTTAGATCATTATGTTCGATCTCAACTGGCATGTTACCTATTTTAAAAATACCATCACTATCTTTTCTAATTCCATATACTTCATCAGTGTCACTCTCATGTAATGCGAAAAAAAGCATGTAAGGGGCTGTAATATCTCCTGCAGATTGCTTTAATTGTTCAAATTCTTCTAGATCTTCTGGGGTATCTAACTGTGTTTTAAATTGTGTTCTTGGTGAATTTTCTTCATCTTTCATTGCTAAGTTTTAGGTTTCCAAAAATGTTGGTAATAATTTTTGAGGTTTCTTAATTGCTCCTCTACTAGGTGTATCAACCGGGTTGCGATAATAT
This sequence comes from Nebria brevicollis, assembly GCA_944738965.1. Lineage (NCBI taxonomy): Eukaryota > Metazoa > Arthropoda > Insecta > Coleoptera > Carabidae > Nebria > Nebria brevicollis. The sequence goes on from OX122908.1 coordinate 5,370,937, forward strand.
GCAACAGGTGATTCATTATGTCTTTTCTTTTTTATTTTTATTTCCATAGTATCTGGGGTGTCTTCTTCAATTTTCTTTAATTGTGTTGTTGTTGTATTTGCAACTATTTCTTTTAGAGGTAATGTTAAAGGTTTAAAAGTTTTCTGCAATAATTCCTCTGCATCTGCATGCCCACGTTTAAGTGATTTATACTTCTTACGTATAACATCACTAACTTGCACTATTTCTTTCAATGTTTCTTTCTCCATCTTATTCATTTTAATTCTCTTTAACAACTCTGATGCTGATGTTGAAGTTTGTAACAGGTTTCAACACGCTTGTTAAAGCTAACATAAACATTTATAACAGAATTGAATAGATTTGTTTCCAGTCTGTTGATTAAATGAGGATAAATCTTCAAATGTCTAGTATATATTGATATATTAGTATTAGTATTATTATTAAAAACATCATGACTGCAATACAATCATAACATCTAAGATGTCCATGTTAAATAATTATCAAAACCTTTTCGATAACGACCTGTAGCAGAGTTTTTATTTATCACTACAAATCCATATTTATCCTTCCAACAATTCGCGCAAAACACTTTAAACTTGCTAAATGACATATCAGTGTTTACATGATCATTGTACACATGTTAAAGGTTCATATCATCTTGTTTAAATAAATCTATTAAATTTGCATTATCTCTTATGAGATGTTTAGGTATACGAGCGTAAGTTTGACATAAATAAATTGAAGCAACTACAGATACAATCCTGTTTATCACAGGCTACATCATCGAATACAAATATTGAATTAGATCTTGCATCTTGTGGTTTAACAATCTCAGTATTTTCATAGTAAGGTAAATAACCCATTCCTTTTACTCTTGATAGACATTTTTCTAAAAACTGATATTTTGGTTGATGAAGAGATTTAGAATATACATACACATTTGCAAATTTTAATCCATTTCGATGTGTTAACAAACCAAGCATAACATTTGTTTTCCCAAAATTTGAAGAGCCACAAATAAGACATCTTATACTGTTGGGGAATATGTCACCATGTCTTTTAAATTTAATATCAGTTGTTATATCAAAGTTTTTAACTTGTAGCTTTTGTTGTTGCTTTATAAATTTCATTATGTTACTATACCTATTTAATGTTTGTACCACTATTTATAGTTATCAGTTTACTAATGTTAGTTCATGGAGATGGTTTTATTAACAGTGCTATAAATTCATTACCTGTTGAATTACATATACCTGGATATCAGTATTGAGGTCCTGGAACTCATTTAAAAGTACGATTAAACCGAGGTGATCCTGGTATAAATCAATTAGACGTTGCATGCAAACAACACGATATTGAATATTTAAAATCGAGTGATCTATCAAAAAGGCACGAGGCAGACAAAGTATTACAAGAAAAAGCTTGGAATCGGGTTAAGTCTAAAGACGCATCTTTTGGAGAAAAAGCAACAGCTTGGACAGTTACAAACATTATGAAAGCAAAACGAAAATTTGGAATGGGCCATAAAAGATCTCGCAAACAAAAACGCAAACCTAAACCCAGGGTAATTCCAACAGCTAAGGTTGGAGGATTTTTACCAGCACTTATACCATTGCTATTACCGCTTATAGGTAAAGCATTAATAACAGGGGCTGTAAGTGGTGCAGCAGCCTATGGCACCAAGAAAGCATTGGGTGGAGGGTTACATTTAAAACCATATCAAAATGGACGAGGTTTATCTGTAAAAAACTGCCGAAAAGGGCGTTAAGTGATGTTGAGTTGAAACAAATCGCATGCAGACTACCATATTTTCGCGGTGTGTTTATGCGTAACGCCCTACCATCTAAACCTAAAATCAATGAGTGTGCTATAATAAATCTTGATGACAAACAAGGATTGGGAAGTCATTGGGTAGCTTATAAGAAACGTTATAATAAAGTTTCATATTTTGATAGTTTTGGAAATTTACAACCTCCTTTGGAGCTTATAAATTATTTTGGTAAAAATATTAAAATAAATTACAATCATAAACAATTACAAAAATTTAATTCTTATAATTGTGGTCATTTATGTTTGAAATTTCTTATAAATAAACATAATGAATCTAACTAATGCCAGTTTTTATCATGTCTTTGACGTTAACACTAACTGGTAATACAAATCCGATTGATTTAATTGGTGAGCATGTAATTGGTTTAATTGATTTTCACACATACAATTCTATTCCAAACAGATGCATCTAATAATAAATTTTACTATGGGGATAAGGAATTAACTATTCCAGTAGGTTCATATATTAGGAGATCCTAATGCAGAAGATTTTTCTTTTATGTATAATAATAGAATTGAGAAAGAGAGTAATGTAAGAAATTATATAACTGTACGTCCAAACAACAATACATTAAAATGTGAGATAAAAAGCACCCTACAAATTGACTTTGCTAAGTCTTATAATATTGGTTCATTATTAGGATTTAAAGAACGTGTACTAGAACCACATATATTACATGAATCTGATTTACCAGTTAATATTTTAAAAGTAAATACTCTTCTCATAGAATGTAACATAGTAACAGGAGCTTATAAAAACGATAAGCATGTACATACAATACATGAGTTTTATCCAATGGTTCCTCCTGGATATAAATTCGTTGAAGTGCCATCTAATGTAATTTATTTACCTGTCAACACTCATACAATAAGTAACATTACACTAACGATTGTTGATCAAGACGGGTGTTTAGTGAATTTTAGGGGTGAAACTATTACTATCAGACTTCACTTGAAAGAACATGGGAATTTGTTATAAAAATATAACAGCTAAGAAAAGCATTACCACTTCTGTATCAACAGTGAAAGAATTAACACAAGAAAATTTAACATTTTTAATATCACAAGGGTTTATAATAAAGAAGAAAAGATGAGTGATGTATTAAACATTTATTCCAATATTGTATTTGATAATACAATAGCACGTATTGAGGTACATAGTCATCAGTCATATGTTGCATCAACATTCAACAATAGTGATGAAATTCGGATACCAATACAACAACAGGATATATATACATTACCTAGTGAAAGTTTTTTGTATATTGAAGCAAAATTAACAAAAAATGATGGTAGTGCTGCTCCAGATGATGCCAAAATTACAAATAATGGCATTTCTTTTTTGTTTGATGAGATTAGATATGCATTGAATGGTGTAGAAGTTGAGAAAAATAAATCAGTGGGGATTTGTAGTACAATGAAATCATTTATTTCTCTAAGCGACTCTGAAAGTTGTGCTTTAGAAAATGCAGGATGGGGCTTAGATGTAAATATTGTGAACAGTGTAGGTTATTTTAACGTTTGCATACCATTGAAATCATTATTAGGATTTGCTGAAGATTACAAAAGAATAATTGTAAATGTTAAACAGGAATTAGTTTTAATTCGAGCTCGTAGTGATAATAATGCATACACAAGTTCTACTGAGTTGAAATTTTATCTATCAAAAATTCAATGGCAAGTGGCACATATTTTTGTTGCTGATAAAGAAAAACTGAATTTATTGAAAATTATTGAAAGTAATAAGACGTTAGCTATGGCATTTAGAAGCTGGGATCTCTACGAATATCCATTATTACCTACAACAATGAAGCAAACATGGCCTGTTAAAACTTCTACTCAATTGGAAAAACCGCGTTATGTTATTCTAGGTTTTCAATCTGATAGAAAAAATAAAATAAATAAAAATACTAGTATTTTCGACCATTGTAAATTAACAAATGTAAAAGTATACTTGAATTCTGTGTGCTATCCATATGATAATTTAAATTTAAATTTTGAATGTAACCAATATGCATTATTGTATGAAATGTACACAAAATTTCAAAATTCTTATTATGGTCGTGATACAGGCTCATTACTTAAAAAAAATTATTTCAAAGAATATGCACCGCTGGCTGTAATTGATTGCTCACATCTAAATGAATCGTTAAAATCAGCATATGTAGATATTAGGCTTGAATTTGAATCAAGTGAAAATTTTCCAACCAATACGACTGCATACTGTTTAATTTTACATGATCGTATCATTGAATATAATCCGATGTCAGGCGATGTTAAAACGTTAGTCTAACCATGGAACTTATGGCTGATTAGCGTTAGTCTAACCATGGAGCTCATCGTAGATACACAAGGATTTACTGCCTACTGCAATGATTTGGTACCGAAAGAAGTAGTGATTCTATCTCGAGATGGGAGTAAATTACAACACTTTCTGTTCAAGCCACCATTTCCTTGGAGTGAATTAGAGCGAAAGTATAAGAAACAAGCTATTTGGTTACATAAGAATCATCATGGTCTCAAATGGAGTGATGGATACATTCCATATGAAGAGATGTATAATATAATTAAGAAGATTCTCCAACCAGCAGTGAAAATTTATGTGAAAGGATTACAAAAGAAAGAGTTCTTGAACTGGTATGATTTACCCGCCCAAATATGTGATTTAGAAGAAGAATATGAGTCAATTAAAAAATGTTTCACACATCAAACTTGTTTTGCACATTCTGCACCATATATATGTGCACTTAGTAATGTAAATAAAATAAAAAGGTGGTTAGATAATGATAATAATCATATATTAAAATATTAATTGTAATTAAATTAAAACAATATGAAAAAATAAAACACACTTTAAAAAAAAATTTCTGTATACTTATTTAATATTCCATAATTCATATTGTACACAAAAATAAATAACAATTTTACATCTATAACATTTTAAATCTTATTAATAAAAGAATATTTTTCTGACCAACGTTTATGTTCTGTTATAGCATCATGACCTTCTATGAAATTATATAATTCAATATTGCAGATAGCACAACGAACAACATCTTTGTATTAATAAGAATAAAATCCAGCTTTTGCTAAATCTTCTGCTTTAATGAATACATTATTCCATTTCTCAAATGTTAACAATCTATTAAATTCTTCTTTAAAATAATCAAAAATACACAATGGACAATTTTTAACTAGTAAAAAATCTGTTATGTGATCACACCGGACTACTCTGTTATCTGGATGTTTAGTGCATCGTTCATACTTCTTGAATTCAGAATCCGTTTGCCATTTTTTTGGTAATTTATCCCAAGCAAAACTAATTTGACCACATGTTCTTAACACAAATTCTTTTGGGAGTACTTCAATTTCTTCACTAGTCAAATCAGAGAGTGGGATAAAGGCTCCTTTATTTTTTAGTGTATAATACTTTTTCACAACATTTAAGACTGAAGCCTCCAGATTCAATAAATAAACTATATCATTTGAAATTTTCACAATAACTAAATTTGATGTAAATTAAATATTTATATATGACAAATACCACAAATACTATATCCGGTATAAAAGATTACACATTGTTTATTATAAATTACATATCTAATATTTACGTAAACCAAATACCACAAATATTATATCCGGTATATAAGATTACACATTGTGACATTTTTAATACTAATAAATTGTTTATTATAAATTTCATATCCTTGTATAACTTTATATCATACTTCAACTTTTCCAATTTGTATAAATATACCTCTCTTCTTAACCTAAAAATTATTAATAACATAATAATGTATTTTCTAGAATTATATCTGGATACATGTTTAAGAGCTCTTGCATTGCCAAATAACATAAATGGTTTTCAACATTTAATAAATACTTTATATTATCAATAATATTATCACCAAACATAATCGATTTTGATATCATATCATTGTGAAACTGTGTAAAATTTAAAGAAATTAACATTTTTAAATAATAGTCTATAATAAATTCTAATTCAAATAATTTTGTAAGTGATTGTGTTGCTAAACATATTTATCTCGTCTTCCATTCAATCGATATAACTTTTACTTCATTTATCACATGATAATATAATTTATGATCTCGTAAATTTTGATATTCTACATTACTTTTTCCATCCAAAAAATTCATGATTATATCACGACATTGTAAAAATTCATACCAATCAGATAGCTTAAATTGTATACCATCTAACGATCTTAAATTAGATATTATTACAACAACTTAAAAATTTAGCTTAGGGTCAATACCAATTGATATCCATCTACTTAGACTTTGGTTTAATGGATACCTGTATTCCAACAATAGTCTTTTTCCATCTTCATGATAATGTTGATAATTATATAGGTCAACGATGGATGGTGGTGGATTGAATACATTTGCAACTATAACATCTAGATCGGTTGGGTTGATTATTGTAGTTGCGTTTGGTTTTGAAAGAATGGCTTCTGGTAGAATGTTTTCTTTATTTTCCAAATAAATTTTTTTTTTTTGCAATATCATTTTTATCTAACATTTTACGTTTCCTAGCTTTAATCTTTATTCTAAACATAAATACATAATTAAGTTATAAATGAATAATGGATTATATAAGTTTTAACTTACCTCCTATCTATAAGACTCACTAGTAAATAATTATGTATTTAACTTTATCTCCAATTATAAACGAACCCTCCCCACCAAAAATAAAAAAATAAATTTTTTTAGCAATTAACATTTTCTTTCTTTCTTTCTTTAGTATTGATCACTACTTTATCATGTGGGTAGCGAATGCATTTGAAGCTATACCCAAAAGTGTAGATTTAAAAAGTGCTGTTAATAATATTTTTCATAAATTTGATATATTAATGCGAGATGTTGAACATGTTATAATATATGATAATAAGCTTGGGCTATTAGAAGATGTTCTAAATGATATGTCTAAACGTTATTCTAAAGGAATGGAAATTTGTAGAAATTATAATGATAACAAAATAACAATTGAAGTTCTTCAACATGAATTAGAGAATATTGATTTATATGATTTCCTACAAGATATAAATAAATTTCTTACAATGCAGTAAACTACAATATATTGGTGAGTTATTATTTTTTCGGTTTAGTTTACATGTAGAATTGTAATTAATCAGTCATGATTGTATACCTGCTATTATGTTTTAGTTTTGCAAATGCATTCAATTTTAAAGATACTCTGGCTTACCTAGATACATATGGGTATATAAAAACTGAAGAAAATGAATTAATTAACATAAATGAGAGTGATGTGAAATATTTAAATGCGTTAAAATTATTTCAAGATTATTATAATTTACCATATGATAATTTAACACAAACAACACAATTAATGAAAAGTCGAAGATGTGGTGTAGCTGATGTTTTAAATTATAACCTCTTACCACATTCTTGGAATTTAACAACTATAACTTGGGATTTCATTAGTGGAAATAATCATCTATTCAATATTGCAAAACAAGCTTTTGCAATTTGGGCTAAACATGTACAACTTAATTTTATACATCAATCATATATTAATAATAAAAAGGGGGTCTCCACACCGAATATAATCATATCCTTTGGAATTCAAAGACATCATAATTATAAGGAGCAATCCAATTGTCATATACCATTCGATGGAGCCGGTGGTGTTTTAGGACATGCGTTTTATCCCACAAGTAGTACAACAAAGTCTGTTGACCTACATTTGGACTATCAGGAAAGTTGGAATCAAGATCTCAGTCAAACAAAGGAAGATGATAGAATAAATTTATTTGAAGTTCTTGTACATGAAATTGGTCATACGCTTGGTATTGCACATTCTACTTATGAAAACTCTGTAATGTATCCACTTCATAGTAAACAAATATTTAGCAACATATCTGAATTTAAATTAAGTAATGATGATATTAATGCTATTAAAAAATTGTATAAATCAAAAATTACAAATGTATCACCACCTAAAGTTCCAACAGTGAAAATATCAAAACACCCTGAGTTGTGTGATTTGGATAATGTGAATACATTCTTAATTGTTGATGATAATATTCTCATATTTTATGAACAATGGGTATGGTTTAAAAAACTTGATGAGTATCAACACAAAGCAGTACCATTTTACATACCAACGTGGTTACCTTTTCTACCAGCAAATTTTGAAAAAGTTTCTGCAGCATATCGACGACCTAATGGAAATATTGTGCTTATCGTGAATAATAAATCATATAATATTATTTGGCCAACTTTAGAATTAGTTAATCAAAATATTGCTTTGTATAATGTTGATATACATAATATTAGTGGTGCAGTAAATACTTATACTGGTCATACTTATATATTTTATTATAAAAACCATTTATTGGAAATAGACGAATGTAAATTTACTACAAAATCATATGGTGTGATACATAAACATTTTCCAGGTATACCTGCAGATATAGATGGGGTATTTAGATATACAAATGGTCGAATATATTTCTTTAAGAACAAAAATTATTATGAGTATAATGAATTCTAAAATGTCATGACTAAAGCAGAAGCATTTCACCATTCTTTATTAAATATAAATTGCCCAAACATAGGTGTTCTCGAACAACTTAAGAATCTTGTGTTGAAATTAATTAGTTATAGACAATATTGACAATCTTGTAATCATCATTCAATAAAATTTTTTACTACAATCTGGTATACTTTACTAGTCTAATTTAATATATCTTAAAGTACCCCAGATATCATACAACCCGATTTACATTCACGTTAACCCCGGTAAACAATGTACACCAATTATCATACAAGCCCGCTTTACATACAGACAAATATACACAGACGTATAACGTAATGCATAAACTATGCAGCGCTTAATATTGTAGTACCATTGCCGCACTTGAGGGGGCCGCTGTTAATACCATTGCCGGACTAGAGATGGCAACCGCTATTTCACTGAAGCTAAAACCATACATGTTCGACAGTTTCCGTTTTATGTCGATAAGAAATCTGATCTTATATTGAATAGTTCGTGAATTTTTACGGAGTGTTTAATTTGTATACAATTGCATGTATATTTAGCGGGTGATATGTTGGTTATATTTATATCAATTCCAAATTTATTTAAAATTAATATAAGATGTCTGGTCAGAAGTGTGTTTATTTTAATTGTAAAAAATCGCGTATGGACCACCCCAAATTATCCTTTTTTAAATTTCCAGTCAAAGATAAAATAAAGTGTGAATTATGGGTCGCAAGAAGAGGTAATAAGTTTTCTATACTAATAGATATGCAATACTATTTAGTTAAATAATTTCTAAATAATTACAAGTTTCAAATAATTTAATTATACAATTATTTATTATCAGGAAATTCATTACTTATCGATATGCCTTTTGCTAAACTTCAACGTAAACTGATTTGTGCGGATCATTTCAATTCTGATTCATTTGTTAATTCTTTGCGAAATAAATTGTTTGTCAATGCTGTACCGGTACAAGTATTAGAGATAACTTCTAATTTAATCCCATTATCACCATCAAAATTTAAAGTAGTGTCTCCTAAACTCAAATACAGTAATTTATATTCAGATGAAATTAATTTGCCTTCAACACCGGAAAGTCAGCCAACAATCAGTGAAGCTGCACAACAATGGTCATCTAATCCTTTGTGTTCCCCAGATTTAGCTTGTCGAAAAAAATTATTTTCTGATACTGAAACTCCGCGAGAGCAATGACTTCGTAAAAAATTAAAACGTGTTCAGCTTTTAAACAAAAATAAACGATCATTGTTATGTAAAACTAAAAAATTTAAGAAAGAAAGAAAATCAAAATTTGATATTCTTTCCGATATCAATAACTTTAATTTTAAATCAGAATATTCTAGGGTATTGGTACAAATGCAAATGTGTCATCGTACTAAAAACCAATGGTCCAAAACGGAAAAAGAATTTTCTCTATGTTTTTATTTCAAATCACCTTCAGCCTATAATTTTTTTATAAGTGTTGGTATAATACTTCCGGCTATTTCAACAATAAAGTTGTGGATAACAAAGTCAAAATTTAAAATTGGTTTTAGTCCAGCCCTTTTTCAACAAATAGGACTTAAGGCATCAACAATGTCTGATACGGAAAAATGTTGCGTTGTTGCCTTTGATGAAATGGCTTTAAAAAAATTTTTGGAGTATAATAAACAATTTGATATGATTGAAGGTTTTGAAGACTTAGGACCACTTGGTCGAAATTTTAAATATGGCGGAAGCGCCTTATTATTTATGGTTCGTGGTTTATATTCCAAGTGGAAACTCCCAGTTGCATATTTCATATCTGCTAGCAGTGTTAAGAATACTGATTTAACAAAATTAATTGTAATGAGTATAGGAAATTTGATAAAAACCGGTTTAACTCCTAAAGCAATTGTTTGCGGTCAAGGGTCGAATAATAGAAGCGCTCTTGATAATTTAAATGTTAACGTAGACAGGCCTTATTTTACTGTTAATAATCAACAAATATATGTCATATACGATGTGCCACATCTATTCAAAAGTGTTCGAAATAATTGGTTAAATTGTAATTTTATTTTATATGGCAATAAAGTATCGTTCACAGACGTAATACAAACTTATAATATAGATAAATGTAGTCAACTAGCGAGATCGAACTGTTAATTAACAGAAGCTCATATAAATCCAAATAACTTTCAAAAAATGAATTGTAAATTAGCTTTACAAATCTTTAGCCATAGTGTAGCTGCTTCTATTAGAACAGCCAGCGGCACAGGTGAACTTAAAAGTAATACCGGTGTTCACACGGCTGATTTTATTTTGCAAATGAACATATTATTTGATTCACTAAACAGTCACACCCTCTTTGATAAAAATCCCAATAAATGTGCAATTTCAGAGAAATCTCCGAATATAATAAATATTTTAAACGAGGGATATGATATGATGAATAATATTCAAAAATTAAATCCACGTTGTCCACGTCAACCTGATTCTTTTACAGGACTAAAATTGACTATAAATTCAATTTTAATGGTATCGAATTCGGAACTGAAGTTAAATAACCAGCAGTTTATAACAACAGCAAAATTAAATCAGGACTTTCTTGAAAATACATTTGCAATGATACGCCAACGAGGCGGCTTTAATTTTAATCCAACCGTTAAAACATTTAGAACAAGTCTACGTGTTATTGCAATAACTAATTTGATGAAACCCCCAGAATTTTCAAATAGTTTAGATGATATAGACGAAAACTTAGAATTGATTACTTCTAATGAACAATTAAATAAAGAACCATGCGAAAATAATAATGAAATTATAATAAATAATATTCAAGTTCCAGATTGCCCCGAGCACCCATTAAGTCTTCCTGCTCATCAAGTAGAAAAACATAATTTAGAATCATGTTCCGTGTTATATTTTGCTGGTTATTTAGCTTTTAAATGCATTGGTAAATTTAAATGTATCGATTGTAAGGCACAATTAATTCGTGAAAACGAAAGTATTACAGATATAAATGAATTATTAATAATTGAAAAAACGTGCAGCTCTAAAAATCCTTTAGGCAGTCTTCAAAAACCTTCAAAATCATTAATTAATATAGCATTTTTAAGTTTACAAATATTCTCTAAAGAATTTGAAAAGATTAAACATTTGAATTTTCTTAAACGGAAGTTAATAAACAAAATTATTTTTAATATAAACAATATGTATCAGGGCTGGCTTGACGAAGCCGATACATGCTATGACCATAAATTATATCTTATTAATTTATTAATTAACACCAAAATTTATACAGAATGTAAATGGATTTCAGAAGAAGCAAGAAATAATAAAAGTACCGCAAAAAGGAAATTGAGTATTATATCCAACAACTAAAATTCAAATCAAAATTAATTTACAATCAAATATAAAATATAGTAATATTTATTTAAATATTGCGGTTGAACACATTATATTATTTTAAATGCCTTTAAACTCTCAGTAAATTTATCTTTTTTAATTAATATATATTATGTTATTATTGTGGTAATAGTTAGGTAGTTGTCATTAAACATGTGGGTGCCACATTGATGAGTAAACCTATTTGATTTAGTGAC
>OX122908.1:5387876-5412876 GCA_944738965.1 Nebria brevicollis
CCATTCCATCAAACCGCAACAGAAACCCTTCACTTGCTCGGTGTGCAACTTCAACCTTATACATTTGTATCATCATAAACTACCCCAGAAGCACATAATACCAAACCAATATAAAATAAATATTGGATATATATTGTATCTTGGCTCAATATGGCATGTAAAAATCAATTAGTTGCGCAAGCGCTATAAAAAAACAGTATTGGGCTGCTGCTATAATGTATTCCATAGTCCAGTGGCGTATTATTTGAAACCTGTTTAAAATTTAAATTTATATAAATATTAATTTAATTAATTAAAATGTAATAATATATTAAATATTTTATTGATTAATTCATTTAATATTACATTTAAAAATATCTGCAGTGTCATGCACCGAACTTTCTTATCCGCATATGGGTTAAACCATATCGTAATAACATTATTTTTCTAATTTATAATATTTGTTCTAACCTTTAGATCGCTTTTACACTAAATATGTTTCTTAGAATAAATATTAAATGTCAAACTTCAAATTATTTAAGTCTTTTGTTAAACAATTGACAGGCGCAGATGATACGATTTATGTTACAATATATATAATATGCAGAAATTTATTTTGAAACCAGTACTTTTTTTGGAAAAAAGATTCAAACAAAAGTTGTGCTAAATATAAATAGCATTAATTTTTGTTCACAAAAATTTTCTGTAACTGTAACCATTTTTGAGCAATTGCAGAAACTGCAAAAAATGACTAGGGTAAACATGCACTTCCGGTCGGAATATGGTTTTCAAAAATAAAAGGTTTTCATGCCAGGCACATACAAATCTTAAGTTTAAAATTTCATAATTTTCCCTTTAGCCGCTTGGGCTGTAGAGCGCTCACACACACACACACAGACACACACACACACACACACACAGACGGACGTCATTCCAAAAATAGTCGGAATCGATTCAGGGAAGGTCAAAACGTATATCTTCGTTAAAATCTCGAGTTCGAAATTTTTCATGATTACAATACTTACTTATACTGCGTATAAGAAAGTAAAAAATATATTTTAATTTATTATTTAATAAGTTAATTAAATTAAAAAATAATTTATTCATTAATCTTTATTTAATATTTCATTTCTATATTATAACAGAGATTTCTCCTAGTTTTTGTTTTTCAATAAATGGTTAACGCTTTAAAATTTCTTGAACATAGTATGATTATCGCTTTGTATTTCAATTTTAGCAATAGTTGTACTTATTTTTCCAAAGTGCGACATCATATACATAATAATGCAACATTTATTAAGTTATTTATCAGGTCTTAAAGTGTATAATTTACAGTTGTTGTTCATACAGTAAAAATGGCGCGCCAGTTAACTGATAATCAAAAGTGGGTTATTCAAGTTTTAAATGCAGAGGGATTATCCACGAGACAAATTTCTTTAAGCATAGGGTGTAGCCACGTCACTGTCAAGAAATTATTGAAAAAGATACGAATTTCTGGCACCACGAATAGCAAATTAGGTACAGGAATGATGAATAAACAAACAACTGTACGAGAAGATCGTCTTTTAAAGTGTTTTTGCTTAAAATATAGGAAAAAAACCTCACAGGAATTAAAATTTGGGTTGTCAGAGGTCACTGGCAAGAATTTAAGTGCCAGAACTTTAAGAAAAAGGCTACAAGAAAGAGGATTAATGGCTAGAAGACCGCGGAAAAAGGCACCACTAACGCCTAAAATGAGATCTGCTAGGCTAAAATTCGCAAAAACTCATCGCAACTGGACTCTAGAGGATTGGAAAAGAGTCATCTCCACTGACGATTCAAAATGCAATCTAAATCAATCAGATGGTTTGCACTACATACGTCGAAGGATAGGAGAAGAATATAAGGCTGCCTGTATTGTTTCGCGACATAAATTTTCCGTCAGTTTTATGTTATAGGGCTGCATTTCATATTATGGAACTGGAGAAATGACTTTTTGCGTCGGTTCTATTAATGCAGAAAATTATATAAGTCATTCAAAACTTCCTTGTTCCGTCCATAGAAATACTATTTCCCGTAATAATTGATCCTATTTTTCAAGATGATTCTGCACCATGTCATCGAGCTAAGAAAGTGCGTTATATTTTTTTTGATAAGGTCATTATCGAGCTATATTGAAAAAATAAAACTTACGATAAGTATAATATTTGTTTGCAGGTTAAACATTTACTCTCAGAACTGGGTTTAAAAACGCTCGATTGGCCTGGGAAAAGCCCTGATTTGAAACCCATGGAAAATTGCTGGGCACTTCTAATGTCTAAAATTACTAGAAGAAATTCTAGAACAAAAGAAGAATTTAGATTAGCCATACAGAAGGCATGGAAAAATGATATTTCCGTCGAATATTGCCAAAACTTGATATTGTCGATGCCAAAAGAATTAATGGCGTAATTAATGCCAGGGGCGGGACACACAAAATATTAATTTATAATTTAAATTAATTATAGATGATTGAATATATATTTTTATTATTAATTTCTCTATATAATTGTTCTAGGTAACTAAAAATATGTTTTTCTCAAATGAAGTGTTTTCTAATAAATAAGCATTATCCAGGTTATGACAAATTTCTTGTTTAATTTAATTATAAATATACCATAAGTTATGTGTTCTGCTTTATATTTTACAAAACATTACTAAAAAACATCTCGATATCAAAATTTTTCATGATTACAATACTTATTTATACTGCGTATAAGAAAGTAAAAACATCTGCAGTGTCATGCACCGAACTTTCTTATACGCATTTGGGTTAAACCATAACGTTGTTTCATTATTTTTCTATTTTATAATATTTGTTCTAACCTTTAGATTGCTTTTGCACTAAGTACAATTCGAAGAATAAATATTGAATGTCAAACTTCAAATTATTTAAGTCTATTTTGTTAGACAATTGACAGGCGCAGATGATGCGATTTATGTAAAAATATATATAATAAACAGAAATTTATTTTGAAACCAGTCCTCTTTTTGGAAAAAAAAATTCAAACAAAAGTTGTGCTTAATATAAATACCTTTAATTTTCGTTCATAAAATTTTTCTGTAACTGTAACCGTTTTTGAGCAATTGCAGAAACTGCAAAAAATGACTGGAGTTAACAGGCACTTCCGCTTTGAATATTTTTTTCAAAAATAAGACGTGCACACCCCAGGCATATGCAACACTTAAGATTAAAGTTTCATAATTTTAGCTTCAACCATTTAGGCTGTAGAGAACATACACAGGCACACACACACACACTCAGACAGACGTCATTCCAAAAATAGTCGGAATCGATTCAGGGAAGGTCAAAACGTATATTTCCGTTAAAATCTCCAGATCGAAATTTTTCATGATTACAATACTTACTTATACTGCGTATAAGAAAGTAAAACTCTGCAGTGTCATGCACGGAACTTTCTTATACGCATTTTGGTTAAATCACATTCTATTTCATTATTTTCTAATTAATAATATATGTTATAACCATTGGAACACTTTTACACTAAATATATTTCTTAGAATAGATATAAAATGTCAAACTTCAAATTATTTAAGTCGGTTTTGTTTTTTTTGACAAACATTTGTCAGGTGAAAATGATACGATTTATGTAAAAATAAATATAATAAGAAAAAATAACAAGAGTCTTTTATTATTTCCGATACCGTTTGGGAAAAAAAGTTTCAAATAAAAGTTGTACAAAATGCTGATATCTATAATTTTTGTTGTAATAATTTATCTGTAACCGCAACTATTTTTGAGAAATTGCAAGAAATGCACTTCCCGTCGGAATATTGTTTTCAAAAATAAGAGATGCACACTAGAGGCATATGCAAATGTTAAGTTTAAAGTTTCATAATTTTAGCTTCAACGGCTTAGGCTGTAAAGAGTATACACACACACACAGAGACGGACGTCATTCCTAAAGTCGAAATCAATTCAGGGTAATCCGTTAGAATCTCGAGTTCGAAATTTTTCATGATTACCATACTTACTTATACTGCGGCTATGAGAGTAAAAATTTCTTCACATTGCCGAACGTTTCTCCTACTAAAAAAATTTACCAAAAATTCTGGCCATATTTGATGCTAAATACAAGCTTAAAAACAGTACCTACCTTGTTTAGTTACTAGTCATTAAATAAACAGTTAAATAACTTTCGTTAGCACTAAAGATGACAGTTGAATACGTATTTTTAGAGAAGATTTTTCAAAACGCATCTTGAAGCTTCTCTAACTTTTACGAAAAGTGCTGAATTCGGGCCAGTGTTTAAAAAAGTAAAACTTATGTATAAATTATAACGATCTAATCAAAATGACAGTTGTTTTTAAAAAGGTACAGGTAACATGAAATGTACTTTGAAATTGATTCATATTATAATTATTTTCAAAATAGAATATCTTATCAGCTAACAGAAAACAAAATAGACTTAAATATTCTACAGTTTGACATTTTATAATTATTCTAAGAATTAATTTATAAAATAATAAAAATATGTTTATGATTTTGACGAAATGCGTATTAGAAATTTTAGTATAAAATATTTCAGATATTTTATTTAAATGTGATAATTATTAGTAGTAAAATATTGGCGTAATTGCAAGTCTTACGTGCTGTGCAACAACTATTGGCCCTCCAGTCAGAGGAAATTATTGAATTAACTTGATGAAACATAATTTGAATAATATTAGAAATAAAACACTTGGATAGTTTTAAATACGATTTATGACATCTACTGTTTTCAACTTAAAAAAAAGCAATTAGATTTTCATAATGATAAAAGATAATTTACTAAATTCGCCGTTCTGGCGCTAAAGCGCTCGCCGCGCCTCGACCACCGTGGACCCCACTGCCACGGTTTCCAAGGCCTCCACGCCACCCGTAGCCAGCGCGGCCCCTGCGGCCGCCACGACCACCAAGGGCCTCGTCTCGTCCTAATTCGCACGGCACGAGGTTCAGCACCTGGAGGAGCTGCAGTTCCGGCCGGGGCTGCGGCACAGGCGCGGGTTACAGCACTTACTAGGGCTGCAGCAATTTCTGCTCCGGCGAGCATTTAAATTTTGTTATCGAATTTTATAAATGTCATCTTTAAATAATAAAATTACATATTTTTTTACTTCTTGCATCTATCTCCGCTTGCATATTTTCGATTATTTCCATATCTGAGGATAAACATGTTTAAATAAGTAAAATTAACTTACGGCCGTATGAGACAAATTAAAAATGCAACAAAGTTATTCATCTTTCGTATGTAAGTTCATGTTATTACTGCCAACATCTCAGCAAAGTTTCATGAAATTTTACGCGGTAGTTTAGGAGATTGAAAATTTTCCTATAACATGGACTCTTATGGAGTTTCTCAATATTTCCTCTTCATTTGTAAAAAAAAACCATATAAATAATGTTAACAGGGCTTTCAAACCTTAATATAATTATTGCCACATGTTTAATAGAGTTTAATGCACAAAATTATTAAGATTTACACGGTAAAATTTTAAATATTCAATATAATGTACAAAAATTCAACAATCTGATGATAGACATGTAACGTCATGGCAACAATGTTAGCCGGCCGAGTGAGCGACACATTAATAGCCGACGAAATTTATCCATCTTAAAAATGCAAATGAAATATTTTAAACAATACTATAATTGTTTACAATTTAATATAAGTTTTAACAAAAATTTAATAGGGCACGCTTTACAAATAACACTTGTTAACTGCAATTAAATTTTCTTAACCAAAAACCATAGATCGTCGATTCCTTAAAGAAGCTCTGTTAGAGTATTTTTGGCGTATGGAAATTGAACTAACATATGGCGGGAAATATGAATTCAAGATACAGTTCAGGTTGCATAAAAATTGGAGCGGTGTTTAGTGAAGACCACAACACTCTGAAACATGAATAGAGATGCGAAAAGAACGCTCTTAGTATATCAATTTATACAAAGACGTTGTTCTCGCTTCTCTATTTATGATTCATAATATCGTGGACTTCACGCTCTAATTATATTGTAATCTGTCACCAAAAATTGAGTAAAATAATGAATATTAAAAAAAACTGTATTATAATACTTATTTATTAGTAAATATAAAAAATTATTATACATAGTGTAATAATATTTTTAATTTAAGGATCTGAAAAGAAATAGAGTTAAATAAAATATTAATTTAAGAATCTGAAAAGAAATACATAATTTTATTAAATATTAATCTAAGAATCTTTTGACACATACGTGTTAACTCACCCGCAAAATAATACCAAGATACGTTGCCCAAAGGAGATAAGAAGCAACAAGAAAACATATATAAATCAACCAGGAGCGTTACAAATTCAGTTGCCTTGTAACGTGAACGATATAGCGATTATCCCAAGAAAAATTCCATGTGGAGAAAACAGTGTGACATTCGGAATAGTACACGTACTCCCAGAAACCTGGTCGAACCTGAAATCATTCAGAATAAATCCACTATACGCACAAAATATACCAACAACCTATCTGTGTTTAAATCATAATTGGACTAGGCAGTTAACACATTTGAATTAACCATCCATTAGTGGAATGTCAGAAATTGAGTGGACAAGTATACAAAACGCACCGCTGGACTGGCCATTATTGAGGTACCATAGAGATTTTAATAGACTTTACATATGGAATGTCATCACAGCAATTACAATATCGTTAATGCTAAGAAACAAGGGATTGAGGCTATTTGGACTCGTTAGCACAGTACGAACACAAACATAAGGAATTCACTAGTGATAATCGAGTTAGTGACACTACTGATTATTTCTGCTATAACATAGCCTAGCTTACCTCGCGTGGAAAGTGCAGCAGAAGGTAAGAAAATTTCTTCATGGAATCCTACAAATTACAAATTGATATATTTGTCTTAAATAACATATAAATGTAGTAAATTTTTAATATATATGAATAGAATACCATGTATTCCACATAATTATTTAATATTACCTGGCAATTTTATTGACGGTACTGAGTACTTTTTCGGTCTTTTAGTCCCAGAATTTTTACATTCTTCGATAAAATGACCACTACATATACGAAATGATTCATATATGTATAAGTCACAAATAAATTAAAACTGGTAACCTGTTGATGTAAACTACTTTGTCATGTTTAAAACTGCCACTGACGTTTATGATTGACGCACGTGCAGAAGTAACCTCATCTGCGGCACAGCAGCGCTATGTGTACGGAGAAGGGCATCATATGGCCTGCC
Source organism: Nebria brevicollis (assembly GCA_944738965.1). NCBI lineage: Eukaryota > Metazoa > Arthropoda > Insecta > Coleoptera > Carabidae > Nebria > Nebria brevicollis. Next base: position 5,395,118 of record OX122908.1, read on the forward strand.
ATTCTAACGCTTTCGGCACAATACATTTTCTTTGAATATCCTTACCTTTTTTAGAAGGAAATAGTATGGCAACGGATGTTGCTCAGGAGTCTTCATGAGTTCAGGATAAAAAAAAATTTTGTATTCCATCCCAATAAAATCGCAAATATTTCTATTTATATCAACAATATACGGTTTATACTCATCCTTAAATTAATATGCTTTTATGGTTACCTATAATAATTATATTCGTTTATTTCACATATTGCACTTTTATTTATCAATCCTACTGGTTTTGTATAATTTTGAATTCAGTTATTTCGCGCATAATTTGAATTGGTTGTCAACTGAACTAAAAGAGCTTAACACCTACGTAAGAATCGGCTGGCATATCTTGGATAGTGACGAAAGTTAAGTTCATTGCATAATTTGTTCGATTGATCTTAAATGGAGTACATGGCCAACACATATAGTCATTTTTCGGTATCCTGGAATCCATCTTATCGATTTTTGTTATATAGCGTTCATGCAATGAAACGTAACACTATAGTTTGTGACATTGTTACACATTTTATTACTGTAGACCAGAGGTTTCCAAACTTTTTTGTGTCGTAGACCCCTTCCCATGTTTTTCGGTTTTGGGTAGACCCCTACTTACCTGATATTGATTTTTTGAAAATTTCTAACTGTAGTGAAGTTTCGTGTTAAAAACTTAAAGTAAAAACACATGTTAAATTTTATGCATTTATTAATTGAATTAAGATTAAAACTACTCAAAATAAAATTTTGTATCTGTTATATAAAATATACGTAACATAAAATAAACATAAAATAAACTAAGCAATAAGTAAGTGTTTTTAGTGAAAAGGATGAACCTGATGCTTTAATAATAAATTATCAACATTTGGCGTCAATTATGTAAGGTTTAATCTTAAATCTCCTCGGCTAATGATGTCCAGTATGTGTTAGGAGATTGGTAACAGCGCCGAACCCCTTTTCTACTAGGTATGACGATGGAAAGGAAATTAAAAATTTCCTCGCTATATTCCATAATACGGGATAAGTAACGGGTATGTTGTTTTGCAGCCAGAATTGCTGATATCCGATTTTAAACTGAACCTTAAGTTCCTCGGTTGTACTTAGTTCAGTCAGTCAGTTCCTCTTGTATTATGACATTCGTTTCTTCTATGTCACCATAAGAGTTAATTGTCCACGGTGGTATTACCATAGTCAAAACGTCCTCAAACCTACACGGAGAGAAATGTATTGTATAATATACAATAATTATTGTATAGTATACGATAAATTATTGTACAAAAGCAAAAACAATAACAATGTTGTATGTCGTACAAAATCCTTTTTGTAATACTTTTTACAATAATTTGTTGTTAAAAAAGTTACAATAAGTTATTGTAAGTATTACAATTTTGAATTGTACTCAATCTATAATGTAGAATTGTAAACTATACAATATCCATGTTGTAAACTTGATATTATATTGTTGACTTAACACTATTGTTATTGTTTAAAAGAAAATGCTCATATTGTATTTGTATAATATATTTATTGTAAAATTATGTTAGATTAGGTTATTATATATAAGTTTGTACAAAATTACAAATTTGCTTACATTCATCCGGATACTCAAGTTGAAGTGCAAAGAATATTTGGAAACACAGATCAAATGCTTGTAAAGGATAATTAAAATTATATTTATGGTCATCTCCAGGCATGAAAGTTCTTTCTTACGATCTTCTAATGCTTGGGTTATTTCTTCTGCATTCTAAAAATAAATGTTTTTACATTTAAAAAATATCTGCAGTGTTATGAACCGAACTTTCTTATCCGCATATGGGTTAAACCATATCGTAGTTACATTATTTTTCTAATTTATAATATTTGTTCTAACCTTTAGATCGCTTTTACACTAAATATGTTTCTTAGAATAAATATTAAATGTCAAACTTGAAATTATTTAAGTCTATTTTGTTAAACAATTGACAGGCGCAGATGATACGATTTATGTAACAAAATATATAATAGGCAGAAATTTATTTTGAAACCAGTACTTTTTTTGAAAAAAAGATTCAAACAAAAGTTGTGCTAAATATAAATATCATTAATTTTTGTTCACAAAAATTTTCTGTAACTGTAACCATTTTTGAGTAATTGCAGAAACTGCAAAAAATGACTAGAGTAAACATGCACTTCCGGTCGGAATATTGTTTTCAAAAATAAAAGGTTTTCGTGCCAGGCACATAAAAATCTTAAGTTTCAAATTTCATAATTTTCCCTTAAGCCGTTTGGGCTGTAGAGCGCTCACAAACAAACACACACACAGACACACACACACGCGCACACACACACAAAGACGGACATCATTCCAAAAATAGTCGGAATCGATTCAGGGATGGTCAAAACGTATATTTCCGTTAAAATCTCGAGTTCGAAATTTTTCATGATTACAATACGTACTTATACTGCGTATAAGAAAGTAATAATAGTGTTAATATAACATATCAATGTGCATATATCCATTTGGATGTTTTATGGCAGTGAATGCATTTAAATATTCTGTCAACGTTAATGTTTTCATTAAGTTTTTTCGATTATTTATTATCAAATTTCAATATTGCAATAATTTATCGCACGGTTCTAATGAAGATTTTAAGAATAATAAACAACTATCAATTTCTTTTTCTTCGTCCCTGCAAATGTTTTCTTTATTTTCCGATGGACACTCTACAAATACAAAATTATTAAATATGTATTTCTAGTTCACTTGCACTCGACTTCACAAATTAAATGAAACGCTCCCCATATCCGTTGCTGAAAACTTTGCAAAATAAAATTTTCTTCTTATTTGACACTTGCCGATGACCCAAGCGATCCTCCATAAAATAAACACCAACATATTTCAAATCGTAAAACCCTCGGGTTGTCTCCAATAAACATCAACGTACCGACGATGTACTCAATTAAAATCAATATCTTATATGTGAGCATATGACTGAGCAACAATTTTAAAGTTTATGCACTTACCTTTAAAAACTGGTATCAATTCTGCCAAATGCCATGATTCCAACAGCGTTTTTGTTAGATCATCTGCTATTTTGCACAAATATAACACATAATCCAAATTTTTAAATTAGAATGTAGATATAGCGAATAGTTTACTTACAATTTACTCAGACTTTACTTCACAAATGAAATGAAACCTCTTTTTGTACAAGAATGACTTGCAAAAGTGATGCGTTGTATGACGTAAAACAAGAGGTTTACAAAACTTATTGTACTCGGTATATGCGATGTATTGTATTATTTACAATATAGAATTGTAGGTCCATTTTATAATAAAATATTATTGTATTCTTTACAATAAAAAATTGTTAGCCCATTTTACCATACAATTTTATTGTAAGATATACAATTTTTGTTGTTTACCATACAATAAATGATTTAACTACATTTTTATAGTGAATTATACAAAATGACTTTGTAAATGATACAAAATATGTTGTATAGTTCAACATATTTTTTGTACGCTGTACAATGCATGAGTTTACATAATATTCTTACAATACATTTCTTTGCGAGTAGTTTCAAAATCTGAATAGGGGGCATTAAAATGTTTAACCTAGGTTGAAACGTCGCGACGTCATCTTGGCAGTTTGTCTGTGACAAATTAGGGAACTGGGAAAATTCACCCCGTACAATATTTTGCTTCATTAGCTTAAGTCTGGCAAGAAACGCTGATAAGATGGACTTTGTTTTAATCAACTTTAGACTGTCGTCTTGTAACTGCAAATTAACCATATTAAATTTTGTAAACCAATCTGTTAAATAGGCGATGTCTGTTTTCCACTTCATTAAATTTTCTTTTAAAATTTTTTCTTAAGTATCCAGAAATTCTAAAATAGTCTCAAAAAGAGCAAAAAATCTTGTCAAACATAAGCCTTTTGACAGCCAGCGTACTTCAGTGTGAAGAAGTAATTGATGAAAGCGTCATTTTCTTCACACAACTGCGCAAATAACCGCGTATTCAACTCGTTGTTTCGGATTCGGTTTACTGCATTAATGACTAATTGAAGAGATTCATGTAATCTAACACTCAAACTTTTAGCAACTAAAAGTTGACGGTCGATGGATGACGCAATGTATTGCTAACACCCCTGACACATTTTGTTTTAAATAACTTATAAATCCACGATAACGTCCAACCATGGCAGGTGCTCTGTGCATCTGTAGGTACTGATATTATATTTGATAAAGAGATTGCTTTTTCAATGAAGTAAGCCTTCAAAACATGAAATATTGATTCACCTTGGGTGTTGGTTGTTAAAGTTCTTGCGAAGAGCAGTTCTTCGTAGATTTCTTGATTCTTAATAAAACGAACATATGCCAATAATAATGCTGCATGCATTACCGGGTAAAGTTGACTCGTATAGAGAAATGGGTCGTTTGCAAATAATTACACAAGAACCTTTCAATATCAGATCTCATTTCATCAATACGTCTTTCAACAGTATTCATGCTTAAGGGAATTCTTTTAAGGATATCAGATCAGCAGATGTTTGTATAAAACAGCTTTTAAAACCACTTCAAGGGTTGGGAAAATTAACTTCTCTCCGATAGTATGCGGTTTTTCGGATTTTGCTATCAATAACGAGATATTGTAAGACGCCCGCAAACCATCATCGTTTCTTTGACATCGAAGCGAACATTCTGTCCATCGTGGGTCTCTTCTTAAGATTATCTTTGAGTGTTTGAAAGTATTTCAAATTTTTATCTGTTTTCTCAGGGTGACATTTTCTCAGATGATCCTGCAGCTAAGATGGTTTCATAGCGTCATTTTCCAAAACTTTGTTGCATAAAAGGTACATAGGCAATTGTTTGTCCGACAATGATGGAAAACTAATTTTTTTTTTAGATTTGGACATGGCATCAGTCGTCTGTGGGCAAAATTAATCTAATTAAATAAGACATAAAGTCCAGCAGCTGTATATTAAAAAATCAAAGTCAAATTTAAATGGTATAGTCTTAGATTTTATGGCAAGCATAGATGTATAACTAGGAGTACAAAATTAAAATTTAATAAAAAATAATGTACGTACATATCTCCGGCACCTTCAAACAAAATAACACTAATTCACTTTAATTTGTGTGATAAACTACCAGTTTATATTTTTTTAAAGAGTTTCTGAGTACTTTCCTTTTCAAGATTCTGGAAACGAATAAACGTATTTGTCTCACATTCGTATTTATAGAGTGACGAATTGAACAAGTCAGTGCAAGTTCGCGAAGGTGTGAGCAAAGACAATAATTACAAAGATGTTTCTCTGAGACTGCGCGTATGCTTGTAACAAGACAATACTACAATTATTATGTGCAGGTTTTTACACGTTCAAAATGTATTGCGACCACAAAGCGAATGCCTACATCCTACAACTTACACAATTTTATAAACAAATCTAATACATTTTTTACTTCATAGGTACTTTTATAAATAATGTCTATGTCTTTATATTATAAGATGGTAAAATGTAAGAAAATAGGTACAATCAGTGAATGTTGAGATCCACTATCGTGGACCCCCAATTTTATTTCATGGACCCCTAAATTTTGTTTTGCTGACGTAGACCATTTGCAGGTTGTCATACACCTCTGGGGGTCGATAAAGACCACTTTGGGAATCACTGGTCTAGACCAATATTATATTTGTAAATAGCTTAGTTTAATTTACAGCTCAGTCTAGGCTTAAACGTATTTATTTTAAAGATGTTAAGGAAATATATTGATTTTATTTCCAAATATTGTTTTTTTATTCTATAAATAACATTATTAATTAGAATGCAGTAGATTTATAGGGTGAAATTGAGCAAAGCGATTTTTTTACAGCGTTCTAATATATTCAGGGCCCCGATTCTAGTTCAGCAAGTCAAGTTGATTTGGGCTTTGTTCTTGGAATACGACACGTAGCCGCCTAGTGGTCAAACGTGAAAGATCCAAGCTGACGTCATTACTTTTCGAGTCTTGGCTTTACAAGTCTATAACGAAATTGGTCTTGAGTTGTTCAATTCGTATTGGAATCTGTAGTTTGAGGTTAATTTTTAACATGAAGTTTTTTTGACATTTTCAGGTCAAGACCTTCAACACAAATATTATCAATATATAAAATAACTATTTCGAAGAGGAAACCTGTAAATATTCCATATATTGCATGTAAAAATCAAAGTCTGTAAAGGTTTCGAATCTAATATATAATTATTCTTTATTTATTAATGTTTCATAGGTTAAGACTGTTGTTCAAAAAAAGCCTTCACTAATGTGGAACGGATTGTGGTCCGCCGTTAAATATAATTCTATACGATTTTGATAGTCAGATAATAGAAATAAGTACCGAAAATTCTGTCTATGGATTAGATGAATCGACGAAGTTTCATTAGACAGCGAGGATGCTAGAACAGCGGATCTACCGCTGATGAACATATCCGAAGCTGCACCATCCATGTCATTTGTTGATGCTGAGAAAAGTAATGCATTTACAGAAAATATATATCAATATAGGTTTTTATGAAACATAACAAAGTATACTTCATTTATTAGTTATGTCGTTTCATATAGGAAAGGCTTAGAAAATTGAATATTTAATCAAAAATTATATCTTAACAAACTATTTGTTTGTCCTGGAAATCCCACTAATTATAAGTGTTCCTACGGTATTCCCTTATTTTGAATTCCCAGAACCCAAAAGTACCGTATAAATTAAGCGTTTCTACCCTAAACAAAATGTATAAACATCAGAGTTTTCTTGCATTCAAATAATTGCACTACTATCGGAGGTGACTTGGTGATCAATTGTACAATTTGAAATTACGATTAGTTTTATACAACAAGTTTCATATTTGGTAAGTAATAATTTTATATTTTTGATTTTAAAACCATATATTAATTTCGCAATGTATTGTTGTGGAATAATATTCGCGGACAAATTCAAATTTTCATCATGTTGAACATAGCTGCAATCACATATCCCTTGACGTTGAGTTTTTCAAATTTAGCGCTAAGAAACAAGTCAAGACCGCATACGTCATCAATAAGTTAAGATCTAGATACTGGAATGAATTAGAATCGAAGCCCTGATTGTAAAACGTCAAAGTGACAGTTGTAGTGTACCAATAAGTACGAAATATATGTACAGAAATGCCGTTAATATGGGCGCGACAGCAGAAGAAGAAATAATTACAAATTATATTAATAGATGCCGCTTATAGTACGAACTACGAATATTTATATATATATATATATATATATATATATATATATATATATATATATATATATATATATATATATATTTAAATATATATATATATATATATATAAATATTCGTAGTTCGTACTATAAGCGGCATCTATTAATATAATTTGTAATTATTTCTTCTTCTGCTGTCGCGCCCATATTAACGGCATTTCTGTACATATAAATATATATATATATATATATATATATATATATATATATATATATATATATAAATATCTATATACGAGGGCTGGTCAATAAGTCCGTGACTAGTTAAATATCCCGCCTCTTAACAGGAAGGGAAACACTGCTCCTGCTAACAAGCATCTATCAGTTGATTCCTGTCAAATTTTGAACAATCCACGTCATTTAGTTTGTATGTGTCAGTCACTGAAACCAGGCGACGGTGCCGCGTTTGATCACAATCGACCACAAACGCAATCGTGTGACAACTTCGAAGGAGCGTTAGGCGTTGTTCAACTGCAATATGGATGAGATTTTGCGCCGTTTCATAACCGTGGACGAAACATGGATTCACCAAAACACACCAGAGACCAGGCAGCAGTCAAAACAGTGGGTCTTTTCGGTTGAATCGGCGCCGAAGAAGGCCAAGGTGGGTTTTTCAGCCAATAAGTCATGGCGACCATTTTTCGGGATGCACGCGGTATAATCCACATTGATTACCTTCAAAAGGGAAGAAAAATCAATGGCGAATATTATGCCACCTTATTGGACCGATTCAATGACAATGATTTGAAGAAAAAACGACCGCATTCGGACAAGAAAAAAATTCTTTTCCTGCAAGACAAAGCAAGGGTGCACACATGTATAGTTTCCATGGCAAAATTTCATGTATTGGGCTATGAATTGCTCCCTCATCTACCCTATTCTCCGAATTTAGCCCCGAGTGACTATTTATTGTTTCCAAACTTAAAGAAATGGCTCGGCGGAAATAGATTTCACTCCAACGTTGAAATCATCTCACAAACAAACACCTATTTTGGGGACCTCGACAAAACTTATTTTTTGGAAGAGTTAAAAAAATTGGAGAAACGTTGGACGAAGTTTATAGAGCTCAAAGGAGACTATGTAGAAAAATAAATTGATTTTTTGTCAAAAAACCTTTGTCTCTTTCAGAGAGTCACGGACTTATTGACCCGCCCTCGTATATATATATATATATATATATATATATATATATATATATATATATATATATATATATATATATATATATATATATATATTTATTTATTCATTTATTTGATTATTTATATTATAGCGGATCGGCTACCAGGGCCTTTACCACTCAAATTTTCTAAAGTAAAAAATAATAATTCATAGGAAAGTTAGAAAGAATATAATAAAAGAAATAAGTAATGATAGTAATAAAAACAAATAAACAGACAAATACGATTTAAATGAGTATTCCACTGATCGGCGCGTGTATTAAGGGAATTAAACATCAATGTCCAAACGAGGTCCAGGAAATTAAGGACTTGCGAAAAAAATATCATATTAAACAACGATAATAAATACTGCCAATATACAAAAATTTAATTAAAGAAGAACCACGTAGAAATCATAGAAGAAATAAATCAGTATCTAGCTGTCCTACCAAATTCCGAAACAATCCACGTATTATGTCAACAAAGCGACGAAATTAGAACCCTAGAAGGGATATTCCTCATAAAAGAAGATCAATGTCAACTAAATTTCAGAAATAAAAAATTAAAATTTAAAGACGGCACCTTCGGCAAACCAATCATTTTAGATGATTTCCAAATCAGGTTAAGCATAAGCCAAACTCCAACAATGAGCATCGATATCAATAATATTAGCGATTTGAAGCTACCCATTACCAAAATCGACAATATCGAGGAATACCACAGCGACACAACAAATATAACAATCCTAGTTTTATATGTCGTAATAATTATTAGCATAGCTGCTTTCGCAGTATTCATCCAAAGAAGAATTTCAAAAAGATCGCCCACGCCCAAGAGCCAAGACGTGGAAATTCAGTCGAGGACTTCACCCCTTAACCGTCAACAACCACAGCTGCATCTCCCAGATGAAGCTCGAACCTAAGGAGGGAGGAGTTAAACTCATCCGTCCTCATAGAAACCGATGACCACAGCGTTTCCCATAACGCGCTACTCTTCATATTTCTTTAATTCCATATATGTGTAATGTTACAACTTTTAACTTTTACATTTCATGTCAGTTAGTTGCATTTTAGACATTGAAGTATCCACTTGTATTTTTGTATTTTTTGATTGTAAAATAAAAATTTTTTGTAATCGTGAAACTCGTTTACTTAACTTATATATATATATATATATATATATATATATATATATATATAATATATATATATATATATATATATACACATATATAAATATATACATATACATATATATATATATATATATATATATATATATATATATATAATACATATATAAATATATATTATATATATATATATATATATATATATATAAATATATATATATATATATATTATATATATATATATATATATATTATATATAATATATATTATATATATATATATATATATATATATATATATATATATATATATATATATATATATATATATATATATATATATATATATATATATATATATATATATATATATATATATATATATATATATATATATATATATATATATATATATATATATATATATATATATATATATATATATATATATATATATATATATATATATATATATATATATATATATATTATATATATATATATATATATATATATATATATATATATATATATTATATTATATATATATATATATATATATATATATATATATATAATATATATATATATATATATATATATATATATATATATATATATATATATATATATATATATATATATATATATATATATATATATATATATATATATATATATATATATATATATATATATATATATATATATATATATATATATATATATATATATATATATATATATATATATATATATATATATATATATATATATATATATATATATATATATATATATATATATATATATATATATATATATATATATATATATATATATATATATATATATATATATATATATATATATATATATATATATATATATATATATATATATATATATATATATATATATATATATATATATATATATATATATATATATATATATATATATATATATATATATATATATATATATATATATATATATATATATATATATATATATATATATATATATATATATATATATATATATATATATATATATATATATATATATATATATATATATATATATATATATATATATATATATATATATATATATATATATATATATATATATATATGCTCCAGTTATACAATTTCCATTTATAATTGTAATAAAAAAATGTTTTATTGTTCTTAAGTACATTCAAATAGTTCTGACTTAACAAATAGAAATATTATACTTTTAGTTACCAGTAGAGATTTAACCTCTGTAATGTTAAATCTCTACTGGTAACTAAAAGTATAATATTTCTATTTGTTAAATCAGAATATAGTATTTTCTTATCGTTAAACATGGTCTCTACAAGTGTTTTAACATGACAGTATCATGTTTGGAATACTGCTATGTCGGCGGTTACGTAGAAGTGACGTTGACCTAACTCCTCCATCCTTAGAATGAAGCTTCATCGGGAAGATTCAATCTGGGTTGCGGGGTTGGAATCGGTGTTTCCAGTTCTGTAGATTTTTCTTTTCTTGATTTATGGACTTTTCTTCTTACGTGTAAAACGGATAGAATAATTCCTGTAATTATTATAATGACATATAATATTATGATATTATAATTATTGTTGTTATTTTTGAACGGTTCGATGTCTTGATATTTATTGATCGGCAACTTGAGTTCTTGAATTGTGTTCAGTTCAATAGAGATTTTCGGTATTTTTGTTGTATCGATTTGAATTCTGAAGTCTTCCATTATGATTGGTTTTCCATAGGTTTTGTCTTGGAATGTTAATATCTGATTTTGAAATGTTAATTGACATTCGTCTTCTTTGATGGGGAAGATTCCGTCTAATGGTTTTATTTCTTGACCATGTTTACAATTTAGGCGAATATTTTCTGGCATTGGAAGTACGGCGAGATATTGATTAATTTCGTCAATGATTTCTATGTGGTTCTTTAGAATGAATAGTTTGACATATTGGCAATTTTTATTGTCATTTTTTAGAATAATATTTCTTTCACATGTGTCATCATTCATTGCGTTTATTTTGTTTGAACATTGATAATTAGTGCCTTTGATACATGTGGCGTTCAGAGATTTGATTTGATTGTTATTTGTTTTTATAAAGTAGTCTTTACTAGGAATGATAGTTAAGTATTCAGACTGATATTTTGTGGAGATGGACACAAGGTGGTAGAGTTGAAAATCAGTTTCATAATTAATTGGTATCTCTAAAAAATAAATTATTTTATCTGATTCGATTTCGCAGTTAACAGTGATTAATTTTTCAAGTTCGTACATATTTTCAAGGGTTGGTTCTACAGGGAATTCGTTTTTGTAATGTTTATAAATTCTGCTTAATTCTTCATAAAGGTCGTGAGTTTTAATTATGCTTGGGTGGAGAACGTGTAATTTGCATAAAGTCAGAGAGTTTTCTATATCTTGTAATATGTTTAAGATTATATTAAATAGTGTAGATAGTTGGTTATAAATATCTTTTGCGAATAGAATATCTTGCATTTTAATTTCATTCTACACGAATTGTGCTAGTTGCATAATTCTTGATTTTAGAACAAGTTCATTGTGTCTAATTGTTCCTATGGTCTGGTTGAATTCGTTGATTAATTTATTGTTAGTGGTATATTGATATTTTAACTGATCATTTATTTTATGTTGATTCTTTTGTAGTTGGTTTAAAATGTTGTCGTATCTTTTCTCGTCTTCGGCGTCTAGATTGCCGGTGATAGCTTTAATTATGGATCCTAATCCGTTTACTAGGCCTCTTTTATTTCTATGTTTTTTCGAATGGGTCGTTATATGATTTATTTTGTTACTGATTGAGTATATAACGTATTTAATTATTTTGTCGTTGTTTTGCAGTTCTCTTTGAATAGTTTGGTTGTTAGCGGTTGCTAGTTTGAGGTTATTGTGTTGGTCATTTAAGTTATTGTATTCTTTAAATAATATTTGTAAGTCATAAAGATGAAGAAACGTATGTTTTGTTCTATGTAATTTGGCAGGTCCTAGTTTAATTGTCAATAGTCCAGGGTTGTGTAATGTTCCTGATACTTATTCCGTAGATGTGGATGGAATAGAGGGATCTGTAAAAGTTGAAGTTTTGTGAGCAATTTTTCTGGGTCTTTTTATATTAGATAGGTGTATTTTAGATTGTTTTTTACTTTTAGGGTCTGTTTCTATAATTGCGGTTTTTAATTTCTAAATTTTTCGTTTTTCGTTTTGTTAACTTTTTGTTTATTTTGTACATAAACGGTTTCCGGCATTTCTAATAAATTTTCGCGATATTCATTTAGTTTATTTATTATTTTAGTTTTCCTGTTTTGTAGCTGTTCGTTAATATTTTGGTACATTATTTTCGTTTTTTCTTTATGATTTTGTATGTAGTCTTGCGTGACTTGTTTTTCTAATTCTACATTGAGTGGTGAATTTGTATCTAAATGTCCTGTGATTATTTCGATAGGCTTTAAGTTTGTGGACGTATGATTGGTATTATTATATGCTAATAATGCATAGTAAATTTTATTTTTTATTGGTTCACTTTTAAATTTATCCAGGACATTAAATAAACGAATGTGTTCATTTAATGTGGAGTGAAACCTTTCTACAACTCCATTTGAGTCGGGGTGTTGTGAGCAAGTAAAGTGTATGTCAATTTTATGTAAATTTAATAGTTCCTTTATTATAATATTTTTAAATTCTAAGCCGTTATCTGAGATTATTGATTTCGGTATTCCATGGTGTGAGAAATATTTTATTAGCTTGTTTGTTATTTCTAAAGCGTTTGTAGATTCAACATTATATGCTTGAGCATATTTTGAGAAAACATCGACTATTGTTAGGAATTTACACTTTTCTAATGTTAAACTATCGATGTGAATTATTTGGAATGGTTTTTTGGGGGTTGGTGTTATATTAAATTTTGGTTTTAACGGGTTGCGTTTATATTTGGCTGCTAAACATATTTCGCACTGATTAATGTAATCTGTGATAGTTTTAATTTGATTTGGCCAGTAATATAATTTTTTAATCTGAAAATACGATTCGCGGGTGCCACGGTCGTTAGTTTTTCCTTCGTGGTAGTTTTTTATTGTGTTTCATATTTCGTCTTCTGCTTCTACGTCTATCAGTTTATTAGAACATTTAATAAATTTAATTTCGGAATTTTAAAAATGGCTTTGTAAGACGCTACTTAGTTTTTCATAAACTGGTTGTTCAAAGTATATATAATAATTTACTTTCGGTGTGATATATTCCTTTATAAATTCAATGGCGTCTTCTTCGAATTCATTTTGAGATAATTGAATGTGTATTCTTACTTTGTCAGCGTGTAATTTGGAGATATTTGGCTTTGAGGGTGAATGTAATACTTCGGTAATTATTATTTGATTTTTGCCTATATTTACGGGTGTTTCACTGACAGGTATTCCAATTATAGGGTCTTCTGAATTTGAGTGAACAGTGTTATCTGTGTCTGATTTATGTGAGTTATCAGGTTCAACAATCATGGATTGTGATTCGTTTGCTGGTCGGAAAGTGTCATTGAAATTTTACATATAATTAAAGAAGTTGTCTGTGCCTTGGTCTGTCGAATTAACATTTATTTCAATGGGAGAAAGTGCATCCGCGTTTTTATTTAAAATACCCTTTTTATATACAATTTCAAAATCAAATTCTTCCAATTTGAGCCGCCATCTTACTAATTTAGAATTTGGTTCTTTAAGAGAGAATAACCATTGCAAAGGATTTTGGTCTGTTATAATTTTGAATTTTCTGCCGAAAAGGTATGGCCTAAAGTATTTGGTTGCCCATACTATTGCGAGTAACTCTTTTTCTATGATAGAATAGTTTTGTTCTGAATCATTTAAGGTTCTGCTGGAGTAGGCAATGGGTAAATCAGATCCAATTTTTCCTTGCGATAATATGGCACCAATTGCAAAGTTGCTTGCGTCTGTTGTTAAGTTAAAGGGTTGATTAAAGTCAGGGTATTGTAATATTGGTTCGTTTATAGGGTTTTTACAAATATTTAAGCAATTTACGTAATCAGGATCGTTTGGTTTTATGTCAACATTTTTCAACACTTAGTCATTGGTTTGGTTATTTTCGCGAAGTCTTTGATAAATTTTCTATAATAACCTAATGGTCCTAAAAATCCTTTGAATTGTTTTGTCGTTTTCGGGAGAGGATAATTTTTTATGGCTTTAATTTTGTCAGGGTTAGGCTTTACGCCTTCCGGTGTTACGATAAGGCCAAGATATGCAACTTCTTTACGAAGGAACTCTGATTTATCGAGCTGAATTTTTAAATTTGCCTTTTTTAATCTATCAAATACATTTTTTAAACGGTCTATGTGTTCTTGGAGACTTGTGCTAAATATGATGACATCATCGAGGTAAACAAGACAGATTTCGTTTTGTAATCCATTTAAAACATTATCCATAACACGTTGAAATGTTGCGGGCGCGTTTTTAAGACCGAATGGCATTCGCGAGAATTCGTAATGACCGTTCTCTGTATTAAACGCAGTTTTTGGGATATCGTCTTTGTTCATCTCAATTTGATGAAATCCGGATGCTAGGTCGAGAGTAGTAATATAGCGACATCTACCGAGTTGATCTAATAGTTCGTTTATATTTGGTATGGGATATTTATCGTTTATTGTTTTCGCGTTTAATTTCCTATAGTCTATTACTACTATTCTCCACTTTTTCTCGCCTGATGCGTCTAGTTTTTTTGGTACGATCCAAACGGGGGATGAGTAGGGTGAATGAGAGGGTCTAATAATTTTTTGGTCTAACATTTTTGAAATCTGTCCTCGAACTTCTTTTCTATGAACCTTGGGGTATCGGTATGTTTTGCTATAGATCGGTATTACATGTTTTGTGCGAATATGGTGTTTAATTTCGTTAGTAAAAGAGAATGGCTTGTCTTTGAATGAAAAATATCAGTGAATTGATTTATTAATTTAGTTATAGCTATTTTTTCCTCCTTGTACATGTGATCGGTACGAATTGGAGACATGTCGACGTTAATGTTTTGTTTTTTGATTTTAAAATTTTCGGTGTCTATTTCGTAGTTGTTTAGGGGTTGACCACGTATAGGGTTTACTGAACTTATAATTTGTTCATAATCGTATGGGTTGATAAGTGGGTAAACAATTTCGTGATTTTGAGCATTAGCTAATCCTTCGGGAATTACTAGATTATTAATATGGATTTCTGAAATAAATGCTTCGCCATTTTTAATGTTTTTTACATAGAATTTTGATAATTTTTCAGTTTTGGGTGGTACTGTGGTGTAATGTGAATATTGTTGTATTTTAAGGTATTGTATTTTCATGTCTAATGAAGGGGTGATAATTTTGCCACGTGTTAAATCTATTATTGTTTCTAGGATTTTTAAGTTATCTAAGCCAAGTAAAATATCGAATTGATTATGGAAGTTGAATAAATGAAATTTTAATATAACATTTTGTTTTTTTAAATAATTTTGAGCACGGTACAAAAATGCTAAATTTGTCAATGCATGTTCCGTGTGCGGGTGTGATTTTAAATGGGTCTTTCTTAATTTGGGTTTTAAAATACTTTTCTGTAATTTCGGGTTTCACGAACGAATGTGTGCTACCTGTGTCAATTAGTGCTTTTAAATTGTGTTCTGGAAATATTAGAAAGGGTAATTCACTTCCGAGGCTATTGTCTCTAAAAAAGAATCAGAGTCGATTTTTTCATAATCTTCCGGGACTTGGTCTATTTCACAAATTTAACGTTAGTATCATCGGAATATTGTTCGTTATCGGGTATGTCATAAATTTCTGTATTAAAAAGTTCTTCGGAAATATAATTTGGTGGTTTAGATTGCTGTTGTCTATACGCATATTGTTGCGGACGAGGTGTGGTGTTTGTATATGATGGTCCAGGTTTGGGTGTAAATGTTTGCTTAGTACAAATACTCATAGGTGTTGGTTTGTTAAATTGACGATACTTATTTGGGTTAAAAACGTTAATTTTGTTTGTTTGTGGTGATGAGGTTTTGTTAAAGGTATTAGATAAGTTTGGTCGATATGTTAGTTGAGGAATTGTTGTATTCGGTTTATATTGAAAAGGTTTCGTATTTATATAATTAAGAGGTTGTCTTTGTTTCATATTATTATAATTTGAATGTTTCTTTGTTTGAGTTTCCAATTGGAAATCATTGGTAAGCATGTTAAGTGCAGTACTTAGATCAGTGAGGTTCTTAGTGCGCATAAAAATTTCCTAAGGGTTCTTTAAGACCTCTCAATAATATTCTTAACGCGTATGTTCTGAAATATTGAATAAGGATGGTCGCTTCACTAATTTTTATATGTGTACTAAGATATGAAGCTTGAAGATTTAATAAATCTTGTATATTGTCATAGAATTCGAATGCGGTTTCGTTTCCTTGTTTTAATTCTGTCATTTCAATGTTGAGGGTATAACAGTCCCTTTTATCTGCGTACGTATTAAGTAGCGCATTTTTAATATCTAAGCATCGAGTAATTGTGCAACTAGCTATATTAATCGCAGCTTGACCTTTTATTTTTGCAAGAATGCTTGACATAAGATATTCATTTTGAAAATCATTTGTGTCTGTGATATTAAAGAATTTATTCACTAACTTTCAACAAATTCAATGAACCGTGGAAGAAGTTTAGTGTCTCCATAAAAATCTGGGATCATTTCTAAGTAATCCTTTTTAAGTATAGGCACTGCCATTTCGACTAGATTTAAATTTCTAATTTGAGCAATTAAATCTGAACTGATTGGAGTAACAATTGTAGGGGTAGATGGGGGTGAGTCAGAGGATTTATCTGAATCCGTATCAGTTTCTATTTGACGCGTATCTCTGAAGGACATATGTACTTACAGCAATTATATCAAGATCGACTTGTCCATTGGCATCTACCGACGGGTCAGCGTGGCAGGAATTGAGAACGATGACTTGGTGGTCTTTTGTTTTCGTACGATGTGCGCTCGTAGATTGTGAGATCCCCGATGTCTTGTTCTTGGACTTGAAGTTCTTGTTCGATTCTCAATTAATCGTAGACACGAAACAAAAATAACACAATGCTTTACATTGTCGAACGATAAAAGTCTGTTTTTAAAACTATTAATTTTTTTTCACTACGTATTTT
>OX122908.1:5415376-5439944 GCA_944738965.1 Nebria brevicollis
ACATGCCTTCTTGCGTGGGTTTGTCGAAATATTTCTCTTTTGTGATTAAATAAATAATGAATCTATGTGTTTCTCTTAAATATAGTAAATTATATAATGTAGGATTTTGGTTGTGTAAAAGATGTAAATTTTGAAATTTTTCTTTAAATTCTCGTGCTATACCGGCTGACATTTTTAGATCTTTTCTGACACAATGTGCCATACTTTCTTTAATTGGTGCATTGAATAGGTTCTTGTTTATTTCAAAAAATTTTTAGTTAATATTGGCAGTGTCTTTGTTTTCGAGATAATTTTGGTATTCGGTTAGCTGTGGTAGGTTGTGGGTGGAATTTTCGATAGGTGGTGGAATACGACTTAAAGCATCTGGGTTGGTGTTCAGTTTTCCCTTTTTGTAAGTGATTTCGTAATCGAATTCTTCCAACTTCAATCGCCAGCGAACTAATTTAGAGTTTGGCTCCTTAAGGGAGAATAGCCACTGTAATGGTTTATGGTCGGTTATGATCTTAAATTTTCTGCCAAATAAGTAAGGCTTAAAATATTTAGTTGCCCAAACTATGGCAAGTAGCTCTTTTTCGATAGTGGAATAGTTCTGTTCGGAGTCATTAAGTGTTCTACTTGCATAAGCCATGGATAAGTCTGAGCCAATTGGTCCTTGTGATAACACAGCACCAATGGCGCAATTACTCGCATCGGTCGTAAGGTTGAATGATCTCGTGAAATCAGGATATTGGAGGATTGGTTCGTTAATTAGGAGGGTTTTACATGTATCGAAACATGTAACGTACTCGGGATCTGTAATTTTAATTTCTGCTCCTTTCTTTAGACATTTAGTTAGGGGTTTGGTGATGTTAGCAAAATTTTGAATGAATTTCCTGTAGTAACCTAATAGGCCAAGGAAACCTTTTATCTGTTTTGTGGTTCTAGGGATTGGATAATTTTATATTGCCGAAATTTTATCTGGATTAGGCTTGACTCCTTCAGTTGTTACTACATGACTTAAATACGCTACCTCTTTACGTAAGAACTCTGATTTGTCCATCTGAATTTTTAAATTAGCTCTTTTTAGTCTATCAAATACTGCTCGCAAACTTTGAAGATGTTCTTGTAAGCTTGTGCTAAAAATAATTACGTCATCTAAATAGACGAGACAGATGTTATTTAGTAAATTTCTTAACACATTGTCCATTACACGTTGAAAGGTGGCGGGGTCATTTTTTAAACCAAATGGCATTCTTAGGAATTCATAATGTCCATTTTCGGTTGAAAAGGTGGTTTTTTGGATGTCGTTTTTATGTGTTTCTATCTGATGGAAACCAGATGCAAGATCTAAAGTTGAAAAGTATTGACATTTTCCTAGCTTGTCTAAAAGTGCGTTTATGTTGGGAATGGGGTATTTGTCGGCGATGGTTTTTTCGTTGAGCTTACGGTAATCTATAACCATTCGCCATTTTTTCTGTCCGGACGCGTCTAATTTTTTGGGGACTATCCACACGAGAGAGGACCACGGTGAATGCGAGGTTTGTTTTCGGTATGAAAAATATCAGCGTATTCTTTAATTAATTTTCTATTGGCATACTTTTCTTCCGAATTCATATGTTCGGTTCTGATTTGTGACATATTAAAGCAAGTTTTAGGATTTTGATTACTAAAATTAATGTTATTAATTTCGAAATGTTCTAATGGCTCTATTGAAATATTATTTGTGGTATTTATAACGATTTCCGAATCGTTTGGATTCAAGATTGGATAGTAAAAGAAATGATCATGAATTTTCGCGATACCTTCTGGTACTATGAGATTATCGATATGAGTTTCTGAGACAAATACTTCGCCATTTTCGATGCTGTTATCATAAAACTTCATAATTTTTTCGGAATTCGGTTAATCTTTGCATAGTGAGGTCGGGGTGTTAATTGGTAATAGTTGATTTTTATCTCACGTGTCGGTGTTATTATCTTGTCGTGTGTCAAGTCAATGATTGCTTCTACTAATTTTAAGTTGTCGAGTCCTAGCAATATGTCGAATAGGTCATGGAAATCGAAAAGATGGTATTTAATCATGACGTTAGGTTTTTCGAATAGTTTTGAACATGGTAAAATTAAACAAAAATTTTCTACTGATGTGCCATGTGCGGTAGTAATCTCGAAAGGATCTTTCTGAATTTTGTCTCTGTGGAATTTTTGGGCAATTTCTGGTTTGATAAATGAACGTGTGCTAGCTGCGTCAATTAATACTTTTAGGTTATTTTCCGGGTAAATAATAAATGGTAGTTCGCTTTGACTATGGGTTAAATTCATTAATTCGAATTCTTTTCCGAGGCAGGAAGCTTTAAAAAATTGTTTGAGTCGGCTTCCTCATACTCGTAATTTTCTTGTTCAGATTCGGGTTCGTAAATGATCGCGTTAGTGTCATCAGCGTAGTATGGTTCGTTGGTAAATTCGCTAATTTCTGTATTATGTAATTCTTCGCTTAGGAAGTTAGGTCTTGTTTGTATTTGGGGGCATTGCCGTTGTGGGTATTGTTGAGTTCGAGGTTGATTGTTGTAGGCTGAGGGGCATAGTCTAGGCGTAAATGTCTGTCGAGTAATTGTACTCATAGGGGTAGGTTTTGGAAATCTTGCACTAGGATTGGGTTTAAAAACATTTTGCTTAGGAAACTGATTTTGGAAATAAGGTTTATTTGTTTGATTATTAGGATACGTAGAATGTCGATACGTTAATTGGGGAAATTGGGGTTGTCTTGGTTGTGGTTAGAAATGTCTAGTTTGCGTGTTATTATAGTTTAATTGTTTTGGTTTTTGTGTACGTGAATAACTCTCAATTTGGAAGTCGTTAGTCAGCATGTTTAATGCTTCGTTCATATCAGAAGGATTCTTTGTGCGCATGAGTGTGCCTAGTGGGTCCTTTAAACCACGCAGTAATATTCGTAAAGCAACCTGTCTGAAATATTTAGCTAAAGCTTCGGTTGGTTTATTTATGTGAACGTAAGAAATTTGCAGTTTTAATAAGTCTTGTATTTTATTGTAATAATCAAAAGGGGACTCGCTGCCATATTTTAGTTCTGTTAATTCGATTCCAAAGGAGTAACAATCTCTTATATCCGAATAAGAATTAATAAGAGCAAGCAAAATGTCTGCCCAGGAGCTAATGGTGGAACTGGCTATATTTACGGCAGCTTCGCCTTTAATTTTTGACAGTATGGTGGACATCAGGTATTCATTCTGAAAGTCGCTGTCGTCTGTCGTGTTATAAAACTTATTTAGTAACTTTTCGCAAATAGTTTTGAATCTCCGAAAAAGTCAGGGATCATATCTAAAAATTCCTTTTTTAGAATTGGGGTAGTCATTTTTTCGTTTAGACTTAAGTTATTGATTTTTTTTATCAAATTATAAAAATTGGAATCGTTTCCAGTTGGGTTAGAAATAGGTGAGTTGCAGAAAACGACTGAATCTGTATCCGTGTCTAATTCTGATTCTGATTGAGTGATATCACTGAAGGACATAAGTACTTACAGGATAAATATCAATTTGTCCATGAGTTTCGTCTGCGACGTCTTCTTGTACTCGTGTCGACTTCTGGAGCTCTGTATACAGCAGGGCCTTCGTGAGATCTCTTCTTGCACGATATGCACTCGCGGTTTATTGAGTCTCGCAACACTTCGTTGTGATTCCCAGTAAATCGTAAAAACGAAACGAGATATTTCCGAAATTTATTGTATTCGTTAAACCGTCTGGGAATCCTACCGACTGCGAAGGTTAAGTAAACGTCTTTCACGATTACTAAAAAAATTTATTTTACAATAAAAAAATACAAAAATACAAGTGGATACTTCAATGTCTAAAATGCAACTAACTGACATGAAATGTAAAAGATAAAAGTTGTAACATTACATATATAGAATTAAAGAAATATGAAGAGTAGCGCGTTATGGGAAACGCTGTGGTCATCGGTCACTATGAGGACGGATGAGTTAACTTATATATATATATATATATATATATATATATATATATATATATATATATATATATATATATATTTATATATATATATATATATATATATATATATATATATATATATATATATATATATATTTATATATATATACATAAACATATATATATATATATATATATATATATATATATATATATATATATATAAAATAAATCAACGACTCGGAGAGTTTGGTTTTTAAAAATTTATTTTAAATTTAAGCTAAGTATACAATGTCTTGATTCTTTGAGAGTTCTACACAATCTGACCATGTTACTTATTTCTGTCTAACAGCTAAAGTGTTTTGTTACGGATGTCTCAGGTTTATGGAAAAGTACCGTGTGACTGATATATTGCTGATACTGCAGATTTGTTAATTATATAATTTATATATATATATATATATATCTTATTTTTTTTAATTTTATTTAAATTGCGGATCGACTACTATGGTCATTACCGCTTGTGCAGGTGAAAGTGAAAAATAGTAATTGCAAAAGAAAGCCGGATTTTATATAACAAGAGAAAATAAAAGGAGAAAAAATAAATGCATGATAACTAACAAATTTTATAAAAGTGGATCAATTGAGTTTTAGCTTAAATAAAGCCTAAAGAAAATAATTATAATTTCACATGTGTGAAAGAACATTGCACGGCTGGAATGGGCAGACACCAGTCAAGCACTGAGATCTTTTATGGGAACCACAAAAACCACAAGCCCGGTTGATATATAGTGTGGAGAAAAAAGATAAAAAATGATAAATGAAGTATTACCAATTACCATTACCATTAAGAAAACCAGAGAACCCTTTCAGATTTGCTTACACAAATCAGCTACCCGGAGAAATGCAAGCACTTAAACAATGCTTGTTGCATTATTGCTTAATGAAATATGCATGGGACCCTCAATACCAGCATTGCGACGATGCAATTTGTAAATAGGACACTGCTCGAAAATATGTTCGAGAGTGAGCCTAGTGTTACAAGTGGAGCAGAGCGGTGGTTGTTCTCCTAGTAACAGATGCAAATGAGTGAGACATGTATGGCCTATTCTCAGACGAGATATGACAACTCATACCTTGTTAAGTGGAGCGGTGCCATCCACCTCTCCACATACACCTTTACACGTCGCAATTTACTAGGAGATGTATTCCACTCCTCCTGCCATAACTTAAGACAATGCACAGCCACCGATCTCAACACACCATCGGCGCGCAAGGGATGACGGACAACGAAGTTGCCGTTGGCTGCTCCAAGAGCAGCTCGGTCAGAACAGTGATTATCGGGTATCCCAGCATGTCCGGGTATCCACATGGGTACGACATCTATCTCTACCTCCCGTAATCTATCGATTTCTTCGCGGATGTCCAAAACGGTTGGATCTGTGGAGAATCTGCTACCGATGCCTAAGATAGAACTCAAGGAATCGGTGCAAATGAGTAGGTGACGTCGCTCATCGATAGCTAGACGGGAGTGCCGAAGAGAATAGTGAATACCATATAGCTAAGCAGTGTACACTGAGCATATGGGTAACAGTGTGAACGACTGGGATACGCCGCCAGTCACAAAAGCGCAGCCCGTACCGGAGTCTGTCTCGGAGCCATCAGTATATGTGTGTTGAAAGTCTGTGTACTGTTGCAATTGAATGAATAATATATAGACTATATTGCGTTAAGAGTAGAGTCTTTTGGCAAGTTGGCAGCTCTAGGTTTATTGTTAAAGTAAGAGATGCCTATGGTGGGATGTTGGTAAAAATTCTTGATAAAACAGTCCCTTGGTTGTCAATGATGGTATTTAATAACCTTGGATGTTTCAGTGCAAGCGGATAGAGAGTAGTTGCACTATTGGTATAAAGACTATTCAATAATGGATTGTTGAAATATGTGGGATGGTTTATATGCTGCGTGAGCGAAAGAACTTTGTAGACGTACCTCTAACCAACTTTCATGTATCTTATGTAATGTGGCGGTATACCATCTTCACAGTGAAGGCTTGGAATTGGGGTAGTCCTGAACGCACCGGTGACTGCTCGAATGCCAGCATTGTGCACGCTCTCTAGCTTCTTCAAGTGAGAAGTACTAGCAGTGTACACAATGATAGCACAGCAGTCTATCCTGTATAGACCCAGACTGTCGTAAAGTCGCAGCAGAGAGTCCCTATCGGCTCCCCATTTTGTGGAGGCATACACTTGATAGCATTCAATGACATTCGGCACTGCGCAGAAACAGGGTTGATTTGTCTCAGCCATAAAAGACGACGGTCGATAATTATGCCCAAAAACTTCACCTCATCCACTATCCGAACTGGTCTATCGTAAAGCGATACAACAGGACAGTTGTGTGCTTTACGTAGTCGACAGAAGTCGATAGCACAGGTTTTCTCCACAGAAAAACGAAAACCAGGGTCGGATGCAGCCAAAGAAACAAAGTCAACAGCCTGCTGTAATCTCTTCTGACAGAGAGCAAGAGATTGGGATGAAGTAAAGATCGTGAGGTCATCTACATACAGACAATAATCAACAGTGTTCGGCAGGTTGGACACAATGTCATTGATTGCAATCATGAATAGTGTTACACTAATGGAAGAGCCTTGGAGGAATTCCAATTCACAACGGTCGTAAAGAAGAGAATGTTTGTCCAAATCGAACTCTAAAGGAACGGTTCGAAAGAAAGTTTTTTACAAATTGAGGCAGATGGCCTCGTAGACCCCAGTTGTGCAAGCAGATGGTTGCGCTTAAAGATGCTAGATTGAATAGCTTTCATCAGATACACATGCAGGTCAGTAGTGGAGTGGTGCTGACGAAATCCACATTGATTTTGGTTGATGAGATTGTGGGATTCTAGAAACCAGATGAGTCGATATTTGATCATGTGTTCATATCACTTTGACAGATGACATGGCAAAGATATTGGAGGGTAGCTTGATGCAGAAGACACGTCTTTGCCCTTCTTGTGTATTGGCAACATAATTGCTTCGCTCCAGATGTCAGGACAGACAATTTCAACCCAAAGCCGGTTGAGAAATTCCACTATTCTGAGATTAAATAGGGTGGGTAAATGACGATACATTGCGTAAGCAATATCATCATATCCAACAGAGATATTGGCTGTGTGATTCAGTGCAAATTCAAATTTTGCTAGAGTGAATATTGAATTATGACTTCCAATCGGCCAGATCAAATAACCATCTTCGTACTGTTTGTTGTGCAACAGAAACAGTATTTGAAAGAAACGACACAAAAATCGGAAAATGATCGCTGTAATAGGCATCGTCAAACTACCTGCCACTGAAGATGGGCAGCTAGAGTAGGGCTAGAAAAAGACAAGCCGATTACCGAAAATCTTCTTGATCTCATGTTCATGAACGTGGCTGAGCCGGTGTTGAGAAGCGTGACATCATTGTTGTCCAAGATGCTTTCGACCGCGGGCATCTGTGCTTACAGAACACCAGAGTATGTTGTCGGAATTGAACAAGAATAAAAGGAGTCGGAAGTTGTCGTACCAAATCCTAAAGGTCTATTAAGTTCCAGTTACCGTCTGGAAGGTAGACGTAGCAAATTGTGATCTTACGAGGAGAGAATACTTGGCATGCTACTGCCTGTAGCCTAGTCCTACTGTTGCAGTCTTTAAAAGGGACGAAAGACTCTAGAAAAATTGTAACGCCACCATGGGCACGACATAGAATCAACGTCTTTTCGGAAGGTGATATATCCCCACCAGTTAAATGAATCATGAGGTTTTATGTGACTCTCTTGCATGCAAACTACTCTGAGGTTATGTTTTGCCATAAACAGTTTAACCTCAGCTAGGTGGTTTACGATACCGTTACAGTTCCATTGTATGATGAACGAATTAGACATAACAAATGCTGAGAAAAAAGAAAAGTAAAAATCAGAAAGTGAAGGCTGACTTTAAAGGTTAACCCGCAATGAGTTACGGTTTCGGGTTCCTCAGTCTGCCTTAAGGCCTCCTTCGCCTATCTTTGGGTTCACGGGCATTTTTGACCGTCTCATTGTTTATCGACATAGCGCTTGACTCTGAGTCGGAGAAAGAAAGGTTTTTATTTTGTCCTGACAGAACAGGAGCAGGAGATGGCATAATATTTTTATTCAGGGTATGAGATGTAACTGGCAAAACAGGTATTGGAACAATAGGGAGTGGTGGCATCGTAGTGTTACTGTTTGTTGTACAGGTATTAGAAAGAACAGCGTTAATGATGGCGCCCATATTAGTGGAGATCGCCTCCATAATAATTTTTTTTGATTTCAGGTAAAAGAAGAGCAGCAATGTCGTTAACAGAGGTAATAGAAGTAGCAGGTTTAGCTGCAGCAACTTTGGCAAAGCTTAGTGTCGGAACTGCAGAGTTCTGACGCACAAAAGCTCTAGCTTCAGGAAAACTTCAATTGTTTTGAGTTTTGTGTTTCATGATGGCATACTCTTCTTTAAATTTAGGGCAAATTTTTGCCAAAGCCAAGTGACTTTCTCAACAATTAACGCACCTTACCGGATCGGTGCAGTGCTGCTTCTCGTGGGGTGCTTTACCACAGATACAGATTTTTCTTTGAACTGTGCCCAAACTTTTGGCAATGGAAGAAACGCATAGGATTGGGGATGTAAGGACTCACAGGTAAACCGTACATGGCCACCCGTATTGTACCTGGCAATTTATGTATTGAAAAATAAACGATTATGGACGCAGTGTTCTTCACTGCGCCATTGAAGTTGCGGGTTATCCGCCTGACTTCAGACACTCCTTGTGATTTATGCTCTGAGCAGAGCTCATCGCTTGTGCAATTAAGTAAATCGCGACAAGTAATCACGCCTTTGACGGTATTGAGGGTCGAGTGAGATAACACCTCAACTGGAAAATCAGAGTTAGTAGTGGTTAGTAGCAGCCGACTTGCTTGCTTGGCTGTTTTCGTTTCAACCAGCTGATAATCTTTAATTTTTTTTAAGGATTGAACCTCGCCAACCAAACTGTACAATTACTTACTGATTAGAAATGGGCTGACCTTGAAATAATCAGACCCATCTTTTTACTTAGTAACCAGAAACCGGGGAGATTGTTCCACCGTCTGGCTCAACACCTTATGCTTTTTCGCAGGGTTTAATGTAACGGAGCGGTTGCCCCCTCCGTCGAACACCACGTCCGCCAACGCAGACAGTTAAAAAAACAAGCAAAGTAGAAAAACCTACCTGAATATATGAAAATGTAGCCAAAAGTACGAAGAAAACATGATATTTAGCTGATATCAGCCGAAATCCGAATGGAATCAGATGAAAATCGACCAAAATATCGGCATAAATATGAAAACAAACACAAACAACAAAATTTGATTAAATTTATATTATATATATATATATATATATATATATATATATATATATATATATATATATATATATATATATAATATATATATATATATATATTGTTAGTTATTTTTGATGTGTTTGGTATGGCTAACTAGTGTCGAGTTACGGGTCTGTTTCCGAATAAACAATAACAATTGAAATATGTTCTTTATGTCCAAACATACAAATATATTGTACTGTTGTGTTACAATAAATACATTCTATTTCTTCTAATTTGTGTTTGATTGTGATCTCTGAATAGTAGAATAGCCTGATCCTTAACAGGTTATGGGCCCAGGTACATGCAATTAGCACTAAAAGTTTCAGTTTTTTTTTCGTTAATAACAAAATCAAAAATGTATACCGCAAATATGTCAAAATTTGTACTTCTACATAAAAGTAATCACGATACTTGGAAATTGCAGATGAAAGCGATATTGATAAAGAATTATTTGTGGGAGTACATGAATGGAACGTATGTAAAACCTAAGTTGACGGAGAATGATACGAGTGCTGTGAGAACTTGGATGAAAAATTATGGCAAAGCGATGTCCGACATGATCTTGTCGATCAGTCCGAGTGAGCTGAAACAGGTAAAGAACTGCGAGACCGCACATGACATGTGGATGAAACTACAATCGATCTACCAGTCAACGGGACCGGCGAGAAAAGCTACGTTGTTGAAGAATTTAACGTTGCCCAAAATGGCGGACAACGGGGATGTGCGTGAGCATCTTAATAGTTTTTTTTGATACTGTCAATAAACTATCTGACACGGAGGGACGAATTAATCCAGACTTACTCACTGTTATGCTACTGTATAGTTTGCCAGCGAATTTTGAGAATTTAAGATGCGCTATTGAGTCGCGTGACGAGTTACCGACACCTGAAGCATTACGTATATAGATCGTAGAGGAAAACGATGTACGTTGTAACGACTTTCGCGAGCGAGAAGCCGACAGAAAGAAATGCTTGACTAGCTCTCAGACCGGAGTCGGGAGTGGGGATAAGAGCTGCAGCAGCTAGGTGAATTAAACTCATATTTCGTAACAATGAAAAAATAAGATTGCACTTAACTGGGCTTTTGACGCCAATATACGTTCATGCTAGATATAAAAGTTACAAAGAAAATAGGCAAAAATAAATGGAGTGATGGCAAAGTTAGATGATCGTAGCTATACTCATCCACCGTCCAGATGTGAGTCGCGAGGCAGCGCCGGCTAGTAGCTCCAGGATATTTATATAGGGCGCCAGCCCGGTATTCCCGGACGTTCTGGAGGAGGCAAAGAGATGCTCGTGGCTGCGCTCGACTCTGGTGCAGTCTGGTGGTGGTTTCGGTTATAAAATCCTCTCCTGGGGTTCCCGTACCGAGGTTATGACTTCACGCACGTTATGTAGGTAATAACGTCGGAATCAATTGCCTTAAAACAGGTGGAAAGTATTATGTACGGGGTAGAGATGCGCAGAAGATTATAGCCAAGGTATTAACGGAATTTTAACGTAATTTAAAATAACGATAACAAGCAAATAAGGGGGCTTGAATACTGAACTGTGACGCTACAAAAAAAAAGAAATTAAAGAGTCTACAATCAAACTGACAACAATTTCAAAAGGGTGAAGTGATAAACAGAGTTACGTTAAATGTTAAATTGCAAAAATTGAAGAACCCGTGAATAAACACTAATACGTTTCTGACTATGCCAGACAACTCAGAAATGTGGAGTTGAATAAATATAACAGCACTACGGTTGAAAAACTGACAAGATTGATGGGCACGTGTGGCAAAAGAAATAACCCCGGAACCACGTGGTAAGTTGGGTTCCGGCTGACCAAAAATCAAAATAAAAGAGTAAGTAACCATTTATACTTATCTCAAGTCGTTGCTTCTGTCGGAAACTCAGCAACGGAAATAAAGTATTCACTGCAAAATTGCACGTGACGAAAAAACTGTTGTAGAACGATACGGGAACGGTAACACATCCGCCTTCCTAGCTGGTCAGCCGACAAGAGCGCGATATTCGGTATATATATATATACATATATATACTAAGAATAATTTTTAGCAGTTGAAAAAGTAACGGAAGCAGCAGGGATCGAACCCGCGACCATCGGTTTCGCGCCGATCGCTCTAACCAACTCAGCTACGCATCCACTGACCACAACCGTCACTTTTTCAACTGCTTCAAATGCCGGTGACGGTTGTGGTCATTGGATGCGTAGCTGAGTTGGTTAGAGCGATCGGCGCGAAACCGATGGTCGCGGGTTCGATCCCTGCCGCTTCCGTTACTTTTTCAACTGCTAAAAATTATTCTTAGCATGTACCTTAACGTGAATTCGTTAAATATAGTAACAATATAATTTCTATTACATATATATATATATATATATATATATATATATATATATATATATATATATATATATATATATATATAAATTATGATTTTCAACTTTCGGATATCGTTTTAAAAAAAACGTTTATTAATTACAATACCATGTTCCAAGCCTGATGCTCATAGAGAGACTGTCTAATCTATGTGTTACATATCCTGATTATGGCTCGTGGAAAGATTACAACTAACTCTAAACTCAGCATTTTTATATGTGGTCGGAATATATAATTCATCCCCAACAAGTTAGGACATTTCACAAGACTTACATATTTTTTGTCATTTTTTCCAAGTTTCTTAACTCAATAATTGTTTTTGAACGTTTAAGTTTATAATTTTTATAATATCTAATTGAAATTTTTATAATTGCTATAAGTATTATTACAATAAGTATGGTATAAATTATATAATAATGATGAGTGTTACTTTCGTGATTCGTTATCTCTTGTATTTTTTGTAATTGAGAAAATGAAATAATTAATTCTTGTAATGGTTTTAGATGGATTTTATTTATCTTTGTATCGAATTTAGAATTCTAATTCTTTGTAAGCTTTTGATAATCCATTAAATGTCCATTGGTTAATTTTGCAATCTTCGTTATTGATAAGTTTAAAAATTCCTTGAAAGGTTTTCTTTATATTTTTATTTGTGCAATTTATTATTAATTCTTGGTTAATTGGAGAAATAATGATTATACATTTGGTATTTGGAATATATATTACGTTGTTTTTTATACGTTTTTCATATATTTCACAGTCATCATTATTTTCGTTAATTACTATGCTATTAATACAATTACTTACTTCTATGCCTTTTGTTTGTCAGTAATTTACATTATTGGATTCTTTATTGAATCTTTCTATTAGTATATTTTTTTGTGTCTGTTTATGAAATATGTAGGTGGCTCTGTTAGTTCGGAAATCTGTTATGATGGATAAATGCGATTGGTTAAACTTGTCGTAAGGGATAAGAATTTTGTGAGAGTTCAGGTTCTGTTAATAGTATGTGGATTTGTTCGTTTTCGTGCTTACAGTATGTTGCCATTTAGTTTACTTGTGTCCAAATGTCTGTCTTGCCTGTGATTTGAATTAGGTCATCGTAGTTATTAATGGTTGGGTCTAATTTATTTAGTGAGCAAATTACTATCATTAGTTCTACATATTTGCAAAAGTCCTTTAAATTCTGAATGATTATCAATAGTTTGTTGATTTTTACGTCTGCTTCGATCACAGTTGCCCAATCTTGTTGGTTGTTTACAATACGTATCGTATAGTCAAGACTTTTAGATAATTTATCTTCATTTAATTTAACCTGTTCTAGTTCGGAGTTGAATTTATCTGTTAGATGTTTTTCGATCTTTATTATTAGTCCGTTTTGATTTTGGAGAATCTTTTGACTGTCTTTTAATTGATTCATTAAATTATCATATTTTTTCGCATCATTTTCGTCTAAATTACCTGTGATAGATTTGATTATGTTCCCTAATCCGTTTATTAAACCGCGTTTAGTTCTTTTATTGAAAAGTTTTTGAATTTGTTGTGTTCGGTCGTTAAAAAAATAGGACAATGCTTTATGTTGTTCTTCAAGATGAGCACTATCCTGAATTTGTTTTATGACTTTGGTTGTGATAATTTTTACTTATGTATATTCCTTATATATTGGGGTGATATTATAGTTGAAATAATGTATTATTTCTCCTTCTTTTAGTTTACAATCGCCGATTCCGAATAGAAGGAATCCGGTATTGTTAGAGATATTCATCAATTGGGTGTTAGTGTAGGCCCTGAAATTAAAGTTTGATTTTGTCTAGTTTGAATTTTCGTATATGTCTTTTGCTTTTTATTTCCACTGTTCCTATTATGGGGTTATAATTTTCTACTGTGACTCTTTTGAATAAAGGCTTTTTATATTTGTTCATTAGTCTATTATTTTGTTTAACAGAGACATTTTCTGGTAATTTTAGGGGTATTTCATTTTCCTTTGTTCTTTTTATTTTTTCTTTGTCAATCATTTTGCTTATTATTTTGTTTGTTTCTGATTCATTAATGAAGTAGTCGTTTATGACTTCTTCCTCAGGTTTTCGTGTTTGGAAGTATTTATTGTGTTTATTTTCTCCGAAAAGTATTTCGCAATGTGTTAATTTTGTTATGGAGTGTTTGGTATTATTGTAGACTGTTATTGCCTTATTTATGTTTCTTTGTAGATCTTTGTTTTTACTTGTTGAGTTTAATACTCGGAGGTGTTCTATTAGTGTGGAATGGAATCTTTTTACCGCGTTTGATTTTGGGTTTTATATGCCAAGTAAGTGTAGTTTTATGTCATGAGTGATACAGTAATTTTTTACTAGTGCATTATTGAATTCTAGTCCATGATCGGCGATGATCAGGTTTGGTTTTCTATAAGTTTTAACAAATTCCTCTATTATTAACATCGTTTGTTTTTCTGTTTTGTTAAAAGTGGGATGAATGAAGCCAAATTTAGAGAATTCGTCGAATATTGTGATGAAGTATTATTTATTTAATGTGAGAAGATCTATGTTTATAATTTCAAAAGGAAATATTTGTGTGGGGGTTAGATTGTCATTTAATTGTATTGGGTGTCAGTCATATTTATTTTCTTTACAGATACTGCATTGATTAAACATTTCTGTAATATTTTTTAGCATGTAAGGCCAGAAATACATTTCTTTAAGATCATTGTAAGTCGCCATTATTCCTCTATGATTTTAATATCCATTGTGGTTATCAAAGATTATTTGGGTTTGCTTTTCTTCATTTTCAATATCTTCTACAAGTTTATTACATTTTATCAGATTTATTGTATTTGAATCGAATTCGCATTGGATAATGTGGTTCAACGTTTGCTCGTGTTGTTTAGAAATTAATACTAAGTATTTAATTTTTGGTACTATATATCCCTTTAAAAATTCCAATAATTGTTCTTCTGTTTTGTCTACATTAATATTTATTATGAATCTTTGTTTTTGATGATTAAATAATTTTTAAATATTTATTTCTAATGGGTTATTTGAGAAGTGGAGTATAATTTGGTTTTTTGCCATATTTATTCTGTTGTCGACAAATTTTAGTCCATTAATTGGCTTCTCACTTGAACTATGAATTGTATTTCCTGATTCTAAGTTATTTGCGATTATACTTTGATGTTCGTGATTGTCGTTGCCATAAATTGTAGTTAGTGTATCATTTATGATTTGGTCTATTTCATCTGTTTCTAAACTAAAATTTTGTGGTAGTTCGTATAGATTTATCAGTATTTGGATGCTGTTAAAAATGTGTTCTAAAATTTTTATTAGTTCCGATTTTTCTAATTTGTCTAATCCGCATGATAAATAAGGAATGTTGATTTCATATATATCATTTTTTATTAGATAGTCCCGTAACTCGATTAGTGTTTTCTTTAGGAGTTTTTTGTTTACTTTTTCTAAATGGATGTCCTTTGTGAATAGGTGGAAAATCGTTTAATTTTGCATGTTTTGAATTATAATATTTTTATTGGTTACATTTCTTTCGCAGTAATCTTTACTGTTAAATTTCAAATCTATTTGTCTGGCGAGACCTTTTGAGAATTTTATATCTTTTAAAATACAATGTGAAAAAATATCGGTATTCGTTACATCTCCTAATTTTTTGTTTATTTTAAATTCATCTCTTTGTCTTGATTAGCAATCTGCTACTTTATTTGATTCAATGTCAAAGTTATATTCGCCTAACTCGATCTTCCAACGCATAAGTTTTTGATTTGCGTTTTTCATGGAAAATAACCACGTGAGGGGTTTATGATCAGCGCGAATTGTAAATTTTCTACCGAATAAATATGGTTTAAAGTTTTCGATAGACCAAATAATAGATTTTAATTCTTTCTCTATCGTACTGTAATTTTGTTCCGCAGAGTTAAGCGTTTTTGATGCGTAAGCTATGGGCATTTCTTGTCCGTTTATGACCTGAGAGATTAATGAGCCCATGGCAAAATTTGATGCGACAGTGGTAAGAATGAATTTTTTTGAGAAATCGGGAAATTCTAGAATTGGAGGGTTACATATTAATTCTTTAGCAGTTTTGAAAGAATTCTGATATTCTTTGTTAGTTATGTATATTTCTTTACCTTTTTTTAAATATTCTGTGAAAGGTTTAATGATTTTAGCAAGATTTGGAATAAAACGTCTATACCATGAGAGTTTACCTAGGAAAGACTTTATTTCTTTTACTGTTGTTGGAATCATTATTTACTCGATTGCTTCGATTTTATTTTTGTTGGGCTTAAGTCCTTCTTGTGATATTATAAATCCTAAATATTCTGTTTCGGTCTTCAAAAACTCTGACTTATTTATTTGGATTTTTAGATTTGCATTTTGTAATTTAAGAAAAATGTTTTCTATGTTTTGTAAATGGTGTTCTAACGTGTTTTCGAAAATGATTATATCGTCCATATAGACTAGGCAGATTTTGTTAATGTATTCTGAGAGTATTTCGTTCATCATTCTTTGAAATGATGCTGGGGAATTAATTAGTCCGAAGGGCATGCGGACAAATTCGTAATGTCCGGATTGTGTAGAGAAGGCTGTTTTTTCGCGATCGTGTTTGTCTATTAGTATTTGGTGGAAACCGGAATGTAAATCTAGCGTCGTAAAAAATTTTGGTTTCTTAGGCAAGGGAAATTTATCTTCAATCGTTTTCTGATATAGTTTTCTGAAATCTATCACTGGTTTTGTTTTGCGTTTCTTTGACGCTTCCATTTTTTTGGGCACTATCCATATGGGTGAGTTATACGGGCTTTTAGATTTTTGAAAAACTTTTGTTTTTAATAAATTTTGGACGTGTTCCTCGATATCATTTTCGTATACTTGTGGGAGTCTATAATTTTATTGAAAAACCGGTGTATCGTCTGTCGTACGGAATTTGTGGGTGGTTACATTTGTGGCGGATAATTCGTCGTCTTGTTTTGGGAATAAATTTGAATATTTCTTAATTAAATTTTGCATCTTTTCTTTTAGTTCGTAGGTAAGATGTTCCTGTCTAAATTGTGTAAATGAGTTGTTTAATGTTTGAGAAGGCAATAATTTCAATATTTTGTTTCCAAACGTTATGGTTTTATTTTTAAAATCCATTAAAGCATTACAGTGTTCTAATATTTTTACGCCGAACAACATGTTACTTTCCTTGTGAAATTCGTGTATAAAAAATTCGAAGCTGTTATTTAGAATTTATATTTCAACACAGTCTTTGCATTTTACTTTCCCTTGAGCTGTTTTAAAAGTGATTGGTTTGTGGATGATTTTTAAATTAAGGGCATAGATTTTAATGTTGAAGTCATTACGTATTTTTCTCTACTTCCAGGCTTACTTCTAAAAAAGTATTGACATTATCGTGATCATTCTCTATTTCGTGTTCTTCGAAATATTGTTCGTTCGGGTCGATGTCTTCATTTTGAATTTCGTTGTTATAGTTTTGTCTAATTGTTGATAAGGTCATAGGTTGGGTGTTTCGTGCCTGTGTTGACATTGGTTGAGGTTGAAATTTGCGGGTTTCATGGTTATTTACTAGGTTTTGTCTTTTAAATTTATTAAGTCCAGGAGTTGGTTGTCCATAGCAATGTCCTAGCAATGTTTCAGCAGTTGTTTTGTCTAAAAAGTTGGTGGTTAAATGTAATTTTAGTTCTTCGCAATTTGCAAATCTATTTTGTGAAACAATCTTTTTTGCCTCATTTAGTAATCTATATTTTATTAAATTGAATGCAAATACTTTTTGTACTGCTGACATTTGTAACGTGTTTAAGATGACGTATGCGTCATCCACGGTTTGAATAAAATTGTTAAGTGTTGTTATGTCCCCTTCATATGTTGGGATCATTTCAACGTAATTTTTAATAACTTGCAAAGAAGTTTTCGTTATTTAGGTTAGACCTTGTTTGTCTTAATATAATTCTTTCAATATTACACTGGGTTGTTCTTACAAATTCGTCACTTTCAGAACTGGACATTAATTTTTTGTAATTGCCTTGTGTGGGGCACGTACTCTTTATTAATAATAAGAGCTATGTGTTATATAAAATTTTATTAACAAGAAAAATAGGATTATGACCATGATTTTCATTGTAAGGAGTCTTCTATTTGGGGTTTTCGAACTGCTTCTCGTAGAACGAATTAAACGAGGTGTGAAGTTCTTGAAATTTGTCGTCCTGAATTTTCGTGATCGAATGAACAGCAAGAAGAATTGCTTGGGACGTGTTGCAATGTACTGGTCTAATGGGACGTTTGAATATTCCTTGATGGGCACTGTTTAGCCGTGAGATGGGATAGCCCTTTCTAAGTTATGAAGTTGTTGATGTATAAGGTCTTATTGATATAGCCTTACGTGTGTTTAGTATACACGCTTTTTGTTGTAGTGAATAGCCAATTTTTCGTATAGAAATACGTCAATTAGATGAGTAAATGTGTTTTTCACTGTCACAAACTATTGTTGGCTAATCCTACCGACTACGCCAATTATGTTTTTCAACTTTCGGATATCGTTTTAAAAAAACGTTTATTTATTACAATACCATGTTACAAGCTTGATTCTCATAGAGAGACTGTCTAATCTAGGTGTTACATATCCTGATTATGTCTCGTGGAAATTTTACATTTAACTCTAGACTCAGCATTTTTATATGTTGTCGGATTATATAATTTATAAATATATATATATATATATATATATATATATATATATATATATATATATATATATATATATTTATATAGTTATATAAAATATGTCCTCTATTGTTATATAATAATAATAAATAATACAAAGTTTATAAAAGATAATGTTAAGAAATGTCATTTTTATCTTGGAGACACATGTAAGTTTAATAAAGAGTTTTGACAGACTCAGTTATTATAATATCAGTTTTTTTCGAAGTCGTTAACTTCAAATATTTATTTGACGCAGTTGGTAGGATTGCAAAAACAATCGACACCATACGAATTTTTATTGTTTCAACGATTTAATTTTGCAATCTAACATGCTAATCACCACCAAGTGAATTAACTAAATAATAAATTGAAGTCAATCAGCTGATCACCACCATAAGAATCAGTTAATTACAACTAACGTTTACAACTAAGAAGCCAGCATTCGAACAACATCCCCGATTCTAGCACGAGAATCGTAACGAAGGTTCCGGACCAGATGAAGCAGTTCAAAAAGCCAAGCAGAGTACGAGCCCTTCACTGAGAAAAATGTATGTCAGTGGTTAATATAAATGTATTAACTTATAATGTAAAATATACAAAAAAAAGGGACACCTATGCATGTTTTTAAGGATTAATATCTCCGTATATTAAAACTCCTTAATATATTATATATTAGCATTAGCAATATAATATATACACGGTTAATAATACTGCATTCTCATCACTGCTGTTCACATACTTAGATTTAATATTCTATATATCTAGAATTATATTACTCATGTATTAGTGATTAGTATGAAGGAAGTATTTGTTAATATATGTGAATATTAACAGTAAGTATTAGTATAGTAATTGTTAAAATAATTGAATACTAATACATTTATAATGCAAAATTTGATATTTATGGATATAGTCCATAGGAATTCGATAGTTACAATAAAAAATTTTGTTTTATTGAAAATAAATTAATTCTGTTTGTATTAAGATAATATATTTTACATAATAAAGAAGAACCTAATATAAAAAAATAAAATTACGTACTAGGCATAATACATACTGTTGACGTCATTAACTTTCGAATAATGAAACCTCTATTTTGTACGCAACCTCTATTATGTATGCAATGGCGAACATCTATAATAAAGCTATATTTTCAAATTGAAAATGCATTTTATGTTAAATGCGTCTCTGCACTTGCGCAATATGCTTCGTTGGTTTAGTTTCGATGTGGAAAATGTAAAATTCCAACGAAACCAAACAAACGCAGTAAAATGCGCATGTACAGAGACGCATTTAACATAAAATGCATTTTCAATTTGAAAATATAGCTTTATTAAAGAAGTTCGCTATTGCATACATACAAGAGCATAAAGGTTATTCTATTGCCCCTAACATACTGATTTGTGTCATTGATATATCGAAAAATACAGGTGTAATGTCTCAAAATAAATGAGCCGCCTATTCTCGCCATAAGGTTAACATGTGTCTCAGCGGTGATCGCGAACATTTTTGAACCTCGCGGTCTTTGTCACGTGCTTACTCATTTTGTCTATTCATGTGGATCTAACGTTTCCAATAATATTTGCCGTTTGAGGAAGTTCTTTTAAACGCGTCCTCAATCGTATCCGGTGGCTCAATTGAATTTTCGAGAAACGGTATTAATTTATTCATTTCGGTTTCGTCTTCAATTAATTCTGTAAAATGAAATATAAATGTATTTTAAATACTTTCGTGAATCAAACTTATCATCATAAAAATAATATTAGGTACCGTTAATAGAGGTTTCATTATTCTCATCTTGATGTGATTTCTTTTTTCCAGAATTTACATACTGCGACCTAAGGCGACCTCTAGATAATAATTTGGGACTGCTTCCAGTTTTTGGCTTTTTTGGAATAAAATATGTATTTGCATTTCCAGTTGGAAATATGTATTTATGCAATCTCCTTAATCGCGCTTAGAAATGTGTCCGTCGATATACTAAAATATATTTCATACTTTAAAATAAAGTAACATTAAAGAAAATAATAAAATCAACTTACCGCCCATTTGTTCTACGATTATGTAAATCATCTATTATTATTTTAAGTATTTTTTGACGGCACCTTGTTTTGCAGGGTTTCTTTCTTCGCAATAATTCTCTGCCATCGACACTGCCGGACAGTTGGAGACCCTATAATTTGTTATGCATCATGTTTGTTGTTTGTGATATAAATCTATTACTTACATTTAAAAATACACTTGGTACCTCTTCTACCTATTCAGTGTTATCAACCAACTACGTGATATTGATTTAATTAAAACAACACAATATACACAAATACAGTAATTAGAAATAATCTGAATAATGTGTTTCTGGTTTGACTTGCAAACAAAGAATGGAGCCAAAAACAGTTTGGGAGGCATAAAGCATAACATATGTTTTTCTAAGGGTAGCGTCAGTAATAAATTAAGTCAAGTGTCAAGTGGCTGTCAATCAGCGTTACCAGATTTTTTTCAGGCAGAGCGGGATATTTAAACCTTTTATGTAAAAAAAATCGTGATTTTTTTGTCGATAGCGAAACAAAATAAAAAAAGTAAATAGTCAGTAGTTTTTACTATTTATCCTTTTATTTGAGTTTCAAATTGAATTTACAATGATTATAGATAGCCATAGAAAATGTTTTTTAATGAAATACGTTACGCTACTATATTTACAGGCACAAAATAGCCCGTATTCGGATAGAAAAGCTCATTTAAATTTTTCTGAAGATTTTACTTCCTTTGAAGTTTCCTTTTTTTCTTTAATATAGTTGAAAATTTTTGCACAGGATAAATCAAGATTAAATTGGATGAGTAATCCTGCTTTATTTCTGGCATCCAACCATATTAAATTTATTTGGGAAAAGACGCGTTCGGGAAAGCAGTTTGAAGTTGGAGCACTTGATACGAAGGAAACTAGCTTAAACATATTCTCGGTATCATTTTTTGTTAACTGTTTAAAGAAATAGTGCCATTTATTTACAGTTTTGTCTTTACAATTTTCCACTACTACGTCCAAGGATGATTTCAACAAGTTAAATTCTTCATATAAGTAATCTACTAAAACATCACCGGTCAAGTTTATTTTTGATACAGCGTTCTCAACCATTTCAAAACTATCTTCATATTTCAGGTTTATGAATTCTAGATTAGCAAAAATATTTTCATCTGAAAATATTTGTCTATATGCGGCTGAAAATTTGTGAAAACATTGTTAAAGTTCTCTCTGGCTTTGGTCTGGTAGCCGAAAAAACAATCCATTTGCCTTTTAGTCAACTTTTAGCGGAAGAGTCATAAAGACCCATGACTTTCTGTTATGACAGTATCATTTCCTTGCGACTCTTTCTTTATTGTACCAATAGCAACACATTACATGAACGAAATGCAAGTAAGCTAGAGTTTTTGTCTCCTCTGCTTCCGAGCGAAAAATCTTTCAAAGCAGACTATAGCTTGATTATTCTCTCAACAGCAGGACAAAGAGACAGAAATTTTGTATGAACGTGATGCAATAATTCGATCCACTTCATTTCTGTAGTTTCAAATATTTCCATCAATTCCCCACGACGTTTAGCTGAATGTGAAAAATGGCCGTATATTTTTAAGATGACAGCTTCAACATCGATCTCCAATTCTTCTGCAAATTTACTCATGTTATGCAAGATGTGAAATGAACAGTTATCTTTTATTATTTTTTCGTTCTTGTCAACGAGAGTCGTGTAAACAGAATGCTTTAAGCCAAACTTTACATTTGCGTTGTTAGCGCCATATGAAGTTACTTAAGATAATTTTAAGTTATGTTTATCCAATGTATTACAAAGCACCTTCGTTATTAGGTCGGCTGGTTCATCAATACTCTCCACAAAATCTATTAATTTTTTTAGTTTGCCTATATCAAAACTGAAATATTGCAAACATATCGGAAACATTTTCAGGTTTCCCTTATTGCTGGGTTCCGTAGAAATCGAAAAAATAAATATTTCTTTTAAATTTTGTATTAAATCCTTCAAAGCTTCTTTCGCCAATATTTCACAAACTATTACCTCGCTCTTTTTCCTACCACATTTAACATTCTTAGCTATCTTGGAATCGCCATACATGAAGGGCAATAACTTTTGAAAACAATCCATACTATTGTAGCTTAACGAATGTTTAATAGTGTGATATATCGAAGTATTTTCTGCGGCGCCCATTCTTTACATAATATCGTCCAGATCGTGATCAGAAGTGGAAGTACCTGGTGCCTGGAAATAGTTGCCGAGCAATCCGAGACAACACTATCGGCTTCTTCACTTACCACTTAACGATTCTATT
Source organism: Nebria brevicollis (assembly GCA_944738965.1). Classification (NCBI taxonomy): domain Eukaryota; kingdom Metazoa; phylum Arthropoda; class Insecta; order Coleoptera; family Carabidae; genus Nebria; species Nebria brevicollis. The sequence continues at coordinate 5,438,145 of OX122908.1, forward strand.
ATGTATGGTTTAATTAACTACAGTAGTTTGAGAAAAAACACGGAAGAAAAGCTTACTTTGTTTGTTTAATGTAATTAAATTACGAAACTTACTGCTTAGTGTTCACGCATTCAAAAAAAAAAAAACTAATAAAGAAATGAAATATTTTGTATAAATCAAGTGAGAAGATTTTTTTGGCATGAATCACCCACTCTGTTTATACAACTACCTTAAACGCAGCAGAATTAAATAAAAATGAGGGAAATATCAGTTAATATTTGTTTTCTTTTCTCCAAATAACGCCAAACTACTCAAAATCATACTTTTGGTTTGTTTTGATAATGTTTCTCCAATCAACATGAAAACAATAAATATAAACGTGGTCGCGTTTGTTGTTATTAATACAGCGTCTGGTTTTAATACTTCTACTTTATCTTTATGTCGTTCCTTATATCTTACTAAGGATTGTGCTATTTCGGCAGTTACTACCATTCCTAAACTTGTTTGTATTCTTTCGTACGTAATCATGCGCGGTCGTGAAAGAGAAACAAACAAATGACTGATTAATAGTGCAAGAGCGCCCTCGCGCGCGCTTAATATCGCTTCGCGCAGGGCAGCCGCTGTTTCAGTTAACACATTTGCCTGTGTCGCCACGCCACACCGCAATCAGATAAATTGTTGGTAATCCTTTCTAAAACATCTGCAGTGTCATGCACCGAACTTTCTTATACGCATGTGGGTTACACCATACCGTAGTTTCATTATTTTTCTAATTTATAATATTTGTTTTAACCTTGGAATAAATATTAAATGCTAAACTTCCAATTATTCAGGTTTATATTGTTAAACAATTGACAGGCACAGATGATACGATTTATGCAAAAATATATATAATAAGCAGATATTTATTTTGAAAACAGTATTCTTTTTGGAAAACATATTCAATCAAAAGTTGTGCGAAATAAAAATACCTTTAATTTTTGTTAATGCAATTTTTCTGGAACTGTAACCATTTTTTAGCAATTGCAGAAACTGCAAAAAATGACTGGAGTAAACTGGCACATCCGCTTTGAATATTTTTTTAAAAATATGCAAATCTTAAGTTTAAAGTTTCATAATTTTAGCTTCAACCGTTTAGGCTGTAGAGAACATACACACACATACAAACACACACACACACACACACACACACACACACACACACACAGACAGACGTCATTCCAAAATTAGTTGGAATCGATTCAGAGAAGGTCAAAACGTATATTACCGTTAAATTTTCGAGATCGACAATTTTCATGATTACAATACTTACTTATACTGCGTATAAGAAAGTAAAACTGACTACAATTTCGCTATAATTGATGTCTTTGAATAGGGTGATAACGCATGATAATAAATACAGGTATTTCAATTTTTGTCTGAGCTTCGAGTTATCCCCGAAAAGCGGGACTAGTCCTGTCCTGCGCGGGACATTTAATTTTGGGACGTCCTGCCAAAATCGTATATGAAATCATATATATCTATATATATATATATATATATATATATATATATATATATATATATATATATATATATATATATATATATATATATACCACTTATACAAAGCATATTTAGCAATAATTCACAGTATATAGACGCTTAATATTTATATACATGAATTAAATATGCAGTAACTTAAAATTGAAATGAATATACGCATATATATATATATATATATATATATATATATATATATATATATATATATATATATATATATATATATATACCCAACCCCTATCCTTATCCGAGCTCAACTCGGACCAGATCCCCATT